>JAGVSQ010001794.1:0-27338 GCA_022683975.1 Rhyacophila evoluta | reverse complement strand
AACCTCAATATCTCAAAACTATAAAAATGCAATTAATGAGATTTACCTTTAAAGGTGCGATATGTCTGTTGGGAAAATGTAGATATAAGATTAGAAGATGGAGCAAACCGCTGCGAAGAAAAACGCTTAAATTGTCTTGGAAAATAAGGAATCCATTGGACTTACTCTAGCGAAATTCTAACAAGGTTATCAATCAAATTTGTATTGCATTGTTTTTTTTAAATTAAGCACAGTCTGTTAAAAGGAGAAATTAAAAATCCTATGAGTGTACAGTATAAAAATAAATAAATGCTGTAACACGGCTTAAAGGAGACATTATCCTACTAAATGAATCATGAATAAATTCTAAATTATTTAAAACTGGTAAACTTCCATATGTGATATACATGGAAGTTTACCAGTTTTAAATAATTTAGAACTAAAAATCAATTTCCATCAAGCACCATTAGTAAAAATATTAATTAATCATGAATAAGTTGAATTATAGAGTCTGGACAACTAGTATTTATGGCAGAAAGAATTTCATTACGGCACAGCATGTCTATGCTTGTGCATATTGTTTAAGGAATTAAGTTGAGTGATAAATTCCATACACCATATTGGCGGCATTTCTTATGTTTTTATTGTAATGGAGAAATGCGCCACGGCACACCCTGCATTGTCTCTCAGCATACTGTAGTGCCGCAGCACAACAATTGAGAAGCACTGCCTCAAGGGCTCAATGTCCTTAAAAATATCTCTAATTTTTTAGCCAATTCCAACCTTAAATAATTGTTTTTAATGTAAATCGTGTAGGCGCTTCCTTTACTTTCTGAATCATAGATCTTGATAGGTTCATTCAATATTTTCACTGGCTCAATTTATTAAGAGTTTGTTTCTCCAATATTTCTTCCATATTTGGAATATTCACACTTCTCCACCAAAATTATGCAGATTTCTACACAGTTTCGAATCGATGACTTTTTACAGGCCATCCATCAGTCTCCCCCAGATCTGCACATGACATGTCGTCTGATATTTTTTGAAATGTTTGACAAATATGATTTGTTTTTAATGTAAGAATTAATCTTTGGATAAATAATATTGTGTTTGTGAAAAAAATATTTTGATAATAGGGTGTTTAAAATCTGCCGGATGCCCTGGATCCATAATTAATATTTTTTTTTAACAAGATTCTTTTAATGTAAGGGTATAAAACATTTGTAAAACTAATCTTTACAAATAGTATTATATGCGTCAAATATGACAAGTTGGATATATGTGTGATGAGCCATGAGCCAACGCAACGTTAGAATCTTGAATGTAATACATTTTTTGGTATTTTTTACAATTCATTGATTATGTTAAATCGAAACCATATTATAGATGTACTTTGTTATATGACAACCCAGTGTAACGTTATTGAAGTACATGACATTAAAATAATAAAACATATTAATGGCCATAAGTTGACAGCACATTTCGTAAATTGTTCAGGAGGACCAAAAAATCTAATAAAAAGGTAAGTAAGAAAACAAAATACACTTTGGAGTGAAGTGATGTCTCTTTCCATTTAAAAAAGTGTGTATCACCTTCATTAATTTTCCAATACCTACTTTTTTATAAGATTTTTTGGTACTGCATAATTTAACAAATGTATGATACGTGTTGTCAACTCATTGGCCGATGGTATAATTCATTCTTATGTGATTATGTATGCCAGTGTAACTTAAGCACTGAATAAGCAAGTCTACCAAAATAATGTAGCTGAAATTACCAGGGTAAGGGTAATAGAAAAAATAATTCAGTGTACAAAGAACAGTATTAATAATAATTTAATTACTTTACTTATACAATTTATATTACATGATGACATAATAGCAATATGACATTTTAATAAATTGTAATACATCTTAACTAAATCTTACATTTTATTATCATGTATTTTAAAAATAATTTAAAACATCACATTTTTTAATGCTAATTTACACTTAATCAAAATGAGAAAACAATTAGGTAAAACATAAGAAAATTTAGCCAGTCCCAAGGTATGATAATATTTCAATTAAAACATGTATATG
This sequence comes from Rhyacophila evoluta, assembly GCA_022683975.1. NCBI lineage: Eukaryota > Metazoa > Arthropoda > Insecta > Trichoptera > Rhyacophilidae > Rhyacophila > Rhyacophila evoluta. Next base: position 25,278 of record JAGVSQ010001794.1, on the reverse strand, counting down.
AAATGATATAATATACTATTTTGTTATAATTTGTTTTTGATCCGAGAATGTTTGATACGGGGATATCTATAATGAATATAAATTATTATTTATAACAGTTATTTTTGTCATAGTACATACTGAAATCAGTGAAAATTTTTAACTAATTTAATTTAGTTAGCGTTCGTTATGTTCAACAAATATAGAAAATAATTAATTATTAGTGTTCTAAAATAATATTATTTTGACTAGAATCATGAAACTGCTGTTTCAGATAAATTTATGAATATGGGTAATTATTACCATTTTCGGCATTGCATTTCTTGGTTAGAAGAGGCTCGATTTTGGTTTTGTATAATTTGGGTTTAGTTTTGGAGGTGATTCGACTTCGAGCGATTATGTAAGCCACAGTGATGGTTGTTTACAGGAGTGGTTTTTCGGTTGACGTCTTGGATAAGATTATTTTAGGATGTAATCAAGATACAAAAATATATTGTGAATTATATAGATAGATGTCAGTGGTATATGATAAACAAACAATGGAAGATGATGTTGCAGGAAAATAGATTATAAATTGAATTTATTAATAATTGATTATGATATTTGTCTGATCACTAAAGACGAGTTCAAAATTTTAAAGTAAAATAAGTTGAAAATATTTTTTTTTCGAATCAGAAAATACTAATACCTGCAAAATTTTGATATTACACACACACATGTCATTGGTAAACATATAGGGACCGGCTTATATTTTCATGTGATTGAAGACTTTAAACCTAATTTATTCTTAAATTAACACACCACACTCAATTTCAACACAGGTCTTCCCTGGTAAGTCCTCAGTATTGTTTTAATTAGAATATAACGGTCCAATTCGTGTTATCTTCACGCTGCGTCCCCAATAAAGGCCTTGTTGAATTTGCCGACTGTCAAAGTAGGAGGCTGGGTGGTGGCTAGAGTTTTCGTTCGCCCAATCTTGTGAACGCTGCGGCTACGGAGAGCTGCCAGAGAACAGGCAAAGGTGTGGAGGATTACGATGAGAAAGCTGCTTCCGATGACGATGCCCACGCCCTTTCCGGGAGATGCCTTCCAGTCCAGCACGGGATATATCCAAGGGTTTCCTTTGCTGAAACGAAGAATAAATAAATTAATATAGCGTAATAAACTCTACCCGAACGGAAAATTTTGTTTTGTAATTATTATTTTTATTATTATTGTGTCTGAAAGTAAATGTTGCTGTAGCTTCGCAGGCATTTACAGTATATTCTAATATTTCATGCAAGGTTGATATAATATGTCCTTAGATTTCCTAATACAAAATACAAAACATTTCGTTTGAGATAGGACGTACTTTGTTCGAAGTACGATCGGAAACATTTTGGAAAAATGTTCAAAGAAGGAGAAGATCGATTTTTAAATCGTAATAAATTGTAATACTTACGGATCTGTTCCGCCTGCTCCCCAATAAATGATATTAAAGGTAATATATACAGCGGCAAAAAGTAAGGGCTGGATGAAGTGGAGAAATTTGGAAGGAGGGCCTCCGACGACCAGCTCTATTAAGCTCAATATCGAGTTGATTCCGTGCGTCAGCAAATTAAGGGCGAACGGGGCTGTATTGCTTTCTGGGTTGGCTGCAAGGAATGTAAAAAAATACATCGTTTTATAAAATATTGTACATTCTTTTTGTCTATTAGTTAACTATTTTAAGTCAAACAGAAAAACGCGATAGCAAAAGGTACGATCGTTTAATGTGTGCATCTTAACTTTTTCTTTCTATAGAACATAACACCGTTTTTTATAGCATACTCAAACCTCGATACAGCGAATAACGGAAGAAGAAAATTTCCAGAATAGCGAAAATATCTTTTCCGGACTGGAAAAAAAGAGATACCTATTTTATATTCCTTTATAACGAAATTTCAGTATTCATGTGGTCCCACGAGTTTCGTTATCACGGGATTTGACTGTAATTATTTTGGTTAAGCCATCCATATTTTATAGTGTCACTCAGCAGAAAATTATTACTTTACATACATGTATTTCTACTATTTAATTTTTATAATACGATAATTTTTATTCGATATTTTTATATTCTTTAGGTCGATTGTAAGTTTCCATGTAATGGCATGTAATGGCAAGCGCTCTCTTGGTAAAACGCTCTATATTAATAGGCCTTAGTTAGTAGAGTATGAATCGTGCAACACTAGTGCAGCGGCTCTCAACCTATTGCGCTGTGGACCTATTCGATTGTGCCTCCCCCGTTTCCAATTTTTTATCGAGATTTATTTTTGTAACGGACAATTTTCGTGCGGTATCTCGTTTTTTTGAAGCTTTCGTAATAATATATATATATATATATATTACGAACGTACGGTTTCTCGTTTTTTTAGCTCCCGTAATGTAAATTTACTCGGATTCTATTCTGTCTGCGCCTCTTTTAGAGCTTGATATGCCTTCTTAAAAGTGATTTTTGGTTTGTGCCGTATTTTAAGGTCTCTGTGATTTTACAGGGGTACATAAGGATCCACGTTGAAAATCGCTGCTCTACTGCCTGGGACACTTCTGGAATTTTGAATAGTGAATCACGTTCTTTAAGTCACGGTATATACCCGCATAACGGATGTGGAGACGTGGCGGGTATTGAAGGAGAATGCTAGTTTATATTTATAGTCTTTGGCGAAACAAGATAAATGTCACTAGTTTTAGGGATTTCAAAACATTGACGAAATCTTTACGCTCATTATAAACATGATAGTATTAGTAGGAAGTGTCAAGGACATTGGTATTCGAAAGACCTTCATTTTTTGTCAGGTCAACGTTTTTTCAGAATGAATTTTTAACAGAATCCGTACAAAAAATATTGCAAAAGCGTGCATAATTTTGAATAAAATTCCGCTGTGTAGATTTTGCAACTATCGAGTGACAAATTTGTGAGCATACTAATTTACGAAGACCGTATTATTTCTTATACAGCTAAAATACAAACGACTTTTTAAGGTGGATGAATATTAGACATCATAGACAATTCACTTTAGAGTTCATCATAATTAGAACACTGATTGTTTTGAATGTGAAATATACCAAGAAATAATTTTCGCATAGTTTTGTATGTTTTTAATTAATGTTTCATTTTATCGGCACATATAAAAACGAGATATGTTTATTGATTGTTCAGCAATTAAGCTAGAAGTTATTGATTGCATATATGATATGCGGGTGTATTGTAGACTTTCAATAATAAATAATAAATACATTTTTAAAGAGTGTTTTTTTTCTGTTTTCTATGACTATGTAGTCAAAAAACATTTGACCTAAAATACGTATACTAACAAAGTAGATGTTTGTTCACATATGAAGAAACATTTTCCGTATAATTAATTGATCAGGATTAAAAAAATCTAAAGATGCAGGACTTGATGTCCATTGGGTTGGGTAATTAACTGATAACCAATTCTTGTCTCCACATTCAGAGTCTGTGTACTTCAAGATGCTCCATTTTCGGAGCGGAAAAAAATCTTCAGGGTGAGAATTAAGCTGTGACGTGTTTTGAATAAGTGATCGTAGATCAAATCGCAATATTTCTGTAATATCAAATTTTGCATATATGAAATTTTAATCAAGAAATAAACAGATTTTGTAAATTTGATGGAATAATAAATAAAAAATATACTCAATTTTTTATGTGTGTATCATAAAAACAAAAAATAATTATTTCTTAAATATCGATAAAGTTACCAAAATAAATAAAAAAGTTTCCTATGGATATAGAAATGTTGTAACATTATTTAAATCGCTATAATCGCGACCCTGATAGTTTCTCAACATCCTCAATAGTTTCCTAACTGTAAAAATAAGCTAAGCAGTTCTAAATGCAATCTGACAAAATTTGTTAGCCTTATGGAAGGTGAAGTAAAGTTGAAAATTAATATCATATATATATTTATACACCTGTACATTTAAATTATTTCTTAATTTCTTAATCGAATATAATATTTTTGTATCGAAATTTATATGCATTTCACAAAATTGCCATTTTAATAAATTCTCAACGAAAAATTCAAATGGTGTTGAGGTTAAGTTGGAAAAAAATATGAGGGAACCAATTTTAAAAAATCTTCTATTCTTTTCTTGTTCAGTTTTCCTGTTTGCATATTGGATGCTTGAGACTGATTATTGTTATTTGTAGTATTGCCTTAATAGTAAACAGGACATGGAAAGCACTGATCTTGTATCATAAATTAAGAAGTATATACATACCTAATATTTACATCATATGATAGAATTTTTTTGAATACTGATGTATGGGACAGATATTGGAGGTACGGTGGTATTAATTGGCTCGAAAGGCGAATGTAAGAAAGTGGACCATGCAAACGCAAATAATCACAACAGTGAAACAGTGCTACGTCTCAATCTATTTGGCCTATTCTTGGAGTTAGCTGCAAGGTTTCTCCCAAAAATGATCTACAACCACAGAGTTTCAGGATGCTGGATTGACGTGGGAAGATGCAGAAACACTGAGTGTCGACAGTGATCCATAGATGTAATATGGTTTATAATTAGAGTACAGGTTTCCAGCCTGGGAAGATTTTTTTTAATTAAGCTTTTAATATTTAAAATGTTCCAATATTATTACATCTATTAACAAAATAAGAGGTAGGGAGGTACGGATTTTTTTTTGGAGATGCGTAGTAGCAAAAAGATTGGATCCTGCCGACTTAGAGAGTTCACAATTGGATGTAATCCTTTGAATCATGAACCATTAGTAATATTTTAAATAATTAAATGTGAATGGAAGGTTTGCTGATTGCAAATTAATAATAACATCTATTATTTAATATTATTTTGCGCCCTCCATGAATCGTGCGCCTAAAGCAATCGAGGTGTCGCGATTTCTCGGTCGACCGACGCTACTGTTAATGAATCTTTGACATGTTTAAAAGTGTTTGTATTTTTCTGTGCAGTATCATATTTAATGGCTAATTCAATTTCAAAATATTTAAACGACTGCTTGGTTATTTATGAATACGTAGGAAACCTTGTAATACAAAAACAGATGATTGTGTTTTCCTTTGTGGTTTGGTTGCAGGCCCGATAGCTTCAATGAATACAAAACAGTAAAATAGAATACATAAAAATAAATTGTCAATTAGTACTGCATTCTGATTTACTTGACAACGTAGAAGAAAATTATGAATTCATAGACTCGCTTATCTCGCATGCAACCATTTACGAATCGATGTTGCGGTGTGCAGGTAGCAGCTGGTACACATTCAATCGAGTTTTCCGATCTTTCAACATTCAAGCAGTGCAGCATTTTTTTACCACGCGAGTAAAATACAAAACGGGTTTCTACTGGCTATTGCAGTACCGGTAAATTTTCTCAATTCTGGCATTTCAGGAATTAATAAAACAGTCGTTTTCACTGTGTAATTGCGTATAATTAAAATAATTATACTTTAATTAAAATAAATATAAAAAATAAAAACAAACATCAGTCATTTCCATGTATTATATTTTACGTTACTGTTAGGTTGGTAATATTTTAGGTATTTAATTTAAATTTTTAGCTGCAGAACAATAGAAGTAACATACACGGATAAAACAAATAAAAACAATAAAAATGTCGGTAACGGGTCGTACAATTTAGCCTGTTTTATTATATAAAGACAAAAAAGGGAAATAAGAGCAATCACAATTAGAATAAAAAAAGAGTAAGAATATACATATTGATATACAAATAAACGAGGACGCCATACGTGTATGTATTCCGGTGAAACTGAATTTTCGCATGGACCATGACATGGAGCATTTGGTTCTAAGCAAAATATTAAATCCTCTTTGATCCAAGTTTGGGTAACAATTTTATGTGGGTTAAAAGGTGATCAAGATTTTCGTAAATATGTCGCTAACGGCCACTTTTACGGAAAAATATTGTTTGTGATTTTGTATGACATAGATTATTACATTACATTTTTAAACTATGTAAGTATTTCACAGTATTACGTATTGGAATAAAGAATACATGTTTCTACTTGCATGTCAGCAGTATTTTTATCTATTTTAATATTGTAGAATGACTATTTAATTTAATTCATGATCCATTTCTATATCTATTCTCAGATAAATAATCATTAATGTTAGAAATTTAGATGAAAGAGAAACCTCCAGAAAGTCAATGTAATCATGTTTATTTTTATCTCTTAATGAGTTACAAACACTAACGATTAAGCGAGATTATAGTCTACTTTTATGCCACAAGTAGCTACGATACTGTGCTTAGAAATAATAACTAGAGAGTGTGCAATTAATAATATGCATGTTGGTTCGCTCTAATAACTTGGTCTAGGCGTTCGCTCGCTTGCTAACGGACACCATTAGACTCGGTCAGGTCTTTCAGCGCCAGACGATAACGCACAATATTTGATTCACGTATAACTTAGAATTTATTATTTTTCTTGAAGTTCATTTACTTACGTTTATATAATATAGCCCAGTATAGAATCGAAATGAAGAATGCCATCGGAACGGAGATGTTGTAAATGAGCCAGTAGATTTTGTAGCTTAAGGGCATTCGACCTCCGCTCCCCAGGGTATCTGAAAAATTAAAAATATTACAAACTATTTAATGGTCTAATTAACAATATATTTCGTTATCACTATCAAATCTAATAACCGTATTTTAGTACGAGCAATAGAGTAAGTAGATGGCGGCGAAGTGAATAATCAAAGAAAAAATAACAAAGTAGTTACATTTGATTTTGCAATATTTCAACGACAATAGAAGTAATCAAAGTAACAGGAGTCTGCTATTCATATTCTAGATTTAGCAATATGGATTCTTTGCGTTCGTTCAACAAAAGTAACACACTGTAGCTGACTAGCTTGTGGCTAACCTACATAATACCTAAGGAAGGACCAGTCATCGTGATTCGATCAATATTAACGAGACTCATTTCCGCAAACTACACCTGTACCGAAAACATTTGAGTAAATTTGAAATACCCAAATATTTCCATCAAACTAAATTCAGTATTTTAGTAAATATTAACCTATAATTTTCAATTTTGGCTTTACTTTATCAAAATAATGGTACATTTTGTAGATTTCAAACACTATTTTTACGAAAGAAAGTGTCGAGCGTACATTTACTTTTCTCATCGTTACGGTATTATGATTTTTAATTAATTTGAATAAAAATAAAGGCGAGTGGGGATGATATGATCTATTTTCATGTCCTGCTTAGCTACGTATTGGCCGTGTACACTTATTATAACGCCGCTAAGAGCCAAGTAATTTACGACCAATTTTACTGATCCACAGATTGTTGGCAAAATTGGCAAGAAAGAAAAATCATGAACGCGCAGTTGACATTTTCGTACGACTTTCACATTTACGTTGTCAGCAACGTAAGTGTTAACGCGTATTTCGTTTGTACAGTTTTACTAATGGATTATTGTAAGCTATATCGTCGTATTACTGGTAAAAGACGTTAAAGTGAAAAAGTGAGTTTTGAAATAATCTAGTTTTAATGTTTGAGGCTTTCTGTTAAATAGATTTTACGACAATATCTTAAGGTATAATAATTATATTTTAAGAAATTGTCGTAACATTTATTTAACAGAGAGACTCAAACATTAAAACTCGACTATCTCAAAAATCACTTTTTTACTTTAACGTCTTTTGCCAATAATACGACGGTATTTAGTATGATATTTTAAAGCTTTTGTGCAGATGTATGTATTATTTATTTAGTTTTTATTGGAAATTTGAATTGGAATTTTATTCCTTAATACATAGATTTGTGTTGGTGTTTTTACGATTTTATGCATATATATTTAAAGTAAAATGCTCAGGTAGTTCTTGCCATGACGAATTTATTCGTCAGTCCCGATCCATATAAAACATACTTTCTATAAACGTAATACAATCGACGTAGCCATTATTCCTTTCAATATTTTCTGTTATATTTAACAAGTCAAGCACAGAAAATAGTTTGAAAAAATGTATGCGCTACAGATTATTATGTAAATACAATTAAAATTTACTTTAATATTTTTTTGCCAATATCCAAATCAGCTATATTCAACTATTGCTTTATTACCTTAAATGTTTTATCTGAGGGAGAAGTATAAACATGTATTAGAAGTCTATTATTTTTATAAAATTTTTGAAGCGTAGTTTTAGTTTTATAGAAACATAAATAATGTTCTCTGTGTTCATATCTTGTGAAAGAATAATATTTCAGTTGCGTTCTCGATGGTCATCTGTCAGTATATATTTATAAGTCTAAGCGTCCATAACGTAGTAGTTATAACAGTATAATTATTATGGCTTATATAACGAAAAACTCCAGTTGACTAATTGGATTTTTATAATTGTAAAGGTTGAGACTTCACAAGCTGTAATTAGTTAGCCAATAGAAGAATGATAATAAAACGTGTTTACTGTTAAGATCTCTGTCTTATTATGCTTTTAATATAATATTACATAAATATTGGAACATTGGATATTGATTATTTAACACAGGTGTTATTTATGAATTGTCGATATTTTGATCACTGCATTTTTAAGGATTATTCTTCTAATCGTGAATTATCTAAAACTGACGTACAGCGCAGTATCGTTATCAGAATTTTCGCTGTTATTAAACTAGATATTGATCATTTTAATGAAAAACGTTTATTATATAAACATAATAACTCTAAATTGTGATAAAGTAAAGGTGAAGATAACAAAAAAGTAGGATATTGTCAAATACATTCAGTCACGCGTTAGATTAAATTGGGGATTGGAAATTCTTAAGTAGGTTGTATATTTCTGATAGAGGATTACCAGTAAATGGATGTATCATTAGTCTTTATCATTCAATAGAATCAGTTTGATGAATGATTGAGAAATGTGGTAATCTTTTACAATGTATTTCAATTAAATTTAAAATATGTTTGCGACACAATCATCATGACTAGTATTTTTTTTGATAATATCTATTTGAGATGTGAAGCATATAGATGATATGGATTTTTCAAAAATGCTTTTGACGAAGATTGGTTTACAGTCATTCCCTCACTATACGAAAACGTTCACTGGTAATCAAAATTAATATTTATTATCAGTGGCAAATTTTTTTCATAGGCGCGCGCTTAGTGAACAAATAAAGGGAGCCTCAAAAAATTCCGGACGAAAGTAGAAGTTATAAGATGACATGAGACTTAAAAAAATGAGAAAACACATATTCTGGACGAAAGTACGAACATTTTAAATATAAAATGGCATGAGACTTAAAGAAAACGAGAAATCACAAACTCTGAACGAAGTTAAATATTAATTTAAGCCGTAAGAAGCGCGAGATCTATAAAACGAGAAACCACAGATTTTAGACGAAAGTAGAAATTTTCAGCTGCCGCGAGAACTAATAAAAACGATTGCGCTTGGGGTTTCATAATTAAACTGTGCCTGGGACCTCTCAAATGCTAATCTAATCTTTACAGAAACTAAATAGTCAATTATTTTCTTCTGGTCATTATATTGGCACTGCTTTGAAAAGGTGAGAAATGATGAAACTCACAGTTTTAAAATTTTTGACTTAACCAGAATAGGCAATATATTGTGCGCAATGCTATCCTTTCTGAATAACTGCAATAATAGTGGTGGAAGAGTCCATCTGAGTCTTTTATTTTTTTATTCAGCGGCGAGATTTGATACATAAATATGTATTTAAATGTTGCTTTCATATCTGTGCCAAGTACAAGCGGAGAAAACAAATAAAAAAACGCAGTGTATTATTAAATGCTTTTTTTCGACGCGTTTACTTAGATGCTTTGATTTTTAAAATTTGCAGAGTATCAAAATTTGGCACACCGGAAATCTAATTTCAGATAACACCCAGACGTTGCTATTACATATACAATATCACGCGATAGACTTGCTATCAAATAGTTTTGTTGGATTACATGACCGCAGTAGGTACTCACAACAATGACACACTTTTCAGCATTTTATTGATCCGTTATCATTTTGGATAATTATTTTTTTATAACTTGCGGCCAAAGTTTGACAGCTCGCATAACCACTTTACACACAACATCGTAGAAACGAATATTGTATTTTTTACACAATTTTAATTGTACAATTTGAATTCTATATTTGCTGAAGTAGTTCCAAAATTTTAATAATATTTGTATAACTGAAAGGGGTAGCTTTCGACGTATGGATAGTTGTGTGGTTATCCTATTTAGACATACAAAACTATTGACTTTCTTGTAATATATATTATTAAATCACGTGCAACAATTACTGTAATGAATGTTTTTCTGTAAATATTTATTGTAATTATTTTACTATCCGGATGGTTGAGTGAATAAGCGTGTGCTTGTGGTTCTCTTATGGGATCAAGTAATATGGCTGCGTATAAATCAACATGCTTTCATGTGAATGTACAGAACATGGATCCTTAATAGATATAATGGCTTGCTGAGATGCTTAAAAAACATAGTACAAAGAATTATAATCCTGGTAATTACTATGCAATATATATGCAACATCAGAGCAGCGCAGGGCTAATTAATATATAAAATGTGCACAACTTGTTTATGAAATAAATTTTGCAGTATTTTCTACGTGCAATTAATAATATTTGCATGGTTAAAAAAACCTACACTTAAAATATAAGATTTTCTTGGAAAAAGTGTAGAAAATAAACAAAATTTTCATTGCAACGAAAATACGTAAATGGATGGTACATTTTCCACTGTGTTAATAATTATAAAATATTTAATATTACGCTACAAACGAGGCCATTTGGTAGATATTCTCAGTATGGTAAAAATCTTTGAAATGCCACCCTTTTCTTTTTCCAAAATCACGTCCATCTGGTTTCTTGTTTTTTTCAGGTCTCGAGCTAAATAAAATTCTCTATTTTCGCAAATTTGCATTTTCGATGACGGGCCCTCTACATGGTTTATATGTTAGGAGAAAATGGAAATAAGAAAAAAACAATTCAAATGATTTCGCTGCTTTTGCCGCCCCTTAAATGATGCCGCCTGAGGCGACCGCGTCTTTGCCTCATAGCGTGACATGGCCCTAGGTACAACTACGGGCTGGGTTTGTATTTCGCAAATAACAAATCCAGTTCCTTCCTATACATTTTTTGTTGCTTCAGTTGCCTATCCCTATACTAAGATGCTTTATCATTATAACTGATATTAAGCCAATGAAATCGCGGTTTACTTGTATCGCGCTTCAAATAATCACCATCTTTGAGATTTTTTTAGGTTAATGCGAGTAGATAAATGGTATGATATTTGATAACGTTTGGCTCATCATATTGTTATTACGTTGTAGGATTGTAGAGAACGCTGTAGAGTATCATTCTTACAAATGGAATAAAATAATATACTTACATCGGGATTTTCGCTTCAATGCTCGCACAAACTAACAAGATTCAACGATACTCACCAGAACCGGTATAATCAAAAATATCTATTGCATAAACGTATTCTGATTTTGAGCTCGATGATTACTCTAATGGATATCTTTTGGATCTGATTACATTGCTTTAACGTGTGCAATGTTTCTAGTGATTAGTATATAGCTAATTTTTTCATATCGACCTTCAGCAAAACATTTTTTATAAACGCGTTTTAATAAGTCATGCAAAATCAGCAACATTTTATCAATAAATTTCATAATTAAGACCTTCCGGGCATTTCAGACATTGAAGATTTAATAAACCTGGCTTATTACACAATATGTAATTATTTGTTATTATTTTAAACTTACTTTTGTTATTTAAAAAGTGATAAATTATATTTTTTCGTGATGTTGTTTTTATTTCACTTATCTGTATATCTAATACATGTTTGAAATAATGTCACATATTAAATATATTCAGTACACATACAAGAATATAACATCTTATGAATGGTGCTACAATCAAAATGGCTCTCTATAAAAATAATTAACCCGTTGAACTACAGTTTAATTATTTGGTATTTGAAATGGAGTACATTGTAAATACAATATTTTAATGATTGTTTTATGAAACGAATTAATTCTGCTATTTTAATCATGGTTATATTTATATTGTATAATTTTGTGTTGTGTTATTCGTGAGAAATATGGCTTCTATGTCGAAAGTATGTCGTGATATTTGAGGAAACTCTTCGCATGAAAAAAATCGCTATATGTACTTACGAATGTTATAATGCAAAAAATCTTTGTACGCTGTCAACAGATTCAGTTTTTTTGCTTGAAAGCATAAATATAATACTATAATATTTCTAACACACGCGTGGTGAAATGCCGCTCAATGATTATTTTTTAAGATTTCCGGGTTACAGTCCTAGTCAGTGGTCTGTTTACGAGTTCGTTTTCGCAATTTTTTTTACCATCAAACGTACGAGACTATTTACTTTTAGAAAGAAATGGAAACCCGCCGACATAGATAAAACTGCTTTATTTATTGAAACGTGATTTATTTATATGACTATATTTGTTCATAGACAAAACTTCATTACTATATTTTTTCAATATCGAATGTAACGATTCATATTCAGTGTGTATGGATTCTTTTATTGCTTGAAAACATATTAGAATAGTTAAAATTAATATCAAATTTTGTAAAAGCGTTTCTTGGCAATGTCAAATGATTTCGTTGAAATGTCAATGTGGCAATATCAAATGAAATGTTTGAAAGTGAGGCAGTTTTGTCTTTGTTTACGCGTGATATTATATTAAAGAATGTGAATACTACGAATACTAATAAATACGCACAATTAGATCCATGAACCGCAGTTTAAAGTAGTGGATATGTTGATTGATATACTAAGTAGTATTTATGAATCTTGAAGACTTGTAAAATGCATTTTACAAATACTTGGCGCCCGAAGCAACTCCCGCTATTCGTTATACTATAGGAAATGCATTTTAACATAAGAGTAACGTAATCTAAGAAAGTTTTGCTTAGATCAATGATATACGGATTTACTTATCAACCCTTGAGAAGAACTAGGCTCCAGCTGAGGATATAATCATAAATATTATCTACAGCCTGGTATCTTGTATATATATACATATGAATGATGTGTGAGTATACACCAAAAAATATTAGGTAACTATTGATGTGGAAATCTCATCTAGAGTTAGCCCAAAGTTGCAGTTTGTGCACACGAAAACAGTGAGTGACCAAAAACCCACTGCGATAGTAAACGTATCGAAAGTTTAAATATTGTAAATAAGTTAAAGCTTAAAAAACAAATCAAATAAAAATGACCGTAGAAATAAATCTACAAAATTAAGTTTAAATTAAAAAAACAAAAACTTAGTATTTTTAATCACTACACAGATGTGAACAAAATTCAGCCAGAGGAGAGTGATTTTAGTTATATGAACATTGCTGAATATGGAGATAATATTTAATTCAGAGGTGCGTGTATCGTAAGAACAGTCGATATAAAATTAACTGTTATAGCTGTCATGCTTATTAGATGATTTCTTAGATCGTTGACCATCCAATTTATTATTCAATTGGATTTAATAAAACATAACTGTTCGGAAAGAGTTGTCACCTCTCTATTTTACAGATGCACTGTGCACATTAAAATATTGTTATTAGTATTCCCAAAATTATTGAATATTGGGTCATAAGAAAGCCTGGTTAGACCAAATAAAAATGCTTAATGCATGAAAAAATGAAATGTTGCCTAATTGATGCAATAAACATACGTATCGTATATGTTTTGAAATGATATTTAAACTTTATATAACCACAGGAAACTACGAAAAATATACTACAATGGACATTGTGTACATCTTCTTTTGTATTAAATAAACAATATTTTTTAATCATGTTATCTCCGTAAGTGTACTACATCGATCTCCGTAATAAGTAAATATCATGTCTTGACAGATTATTTTTAAGTCAAACAGTTGCTCAGCCCAATTCACACACTAACCTCTACGCTACCGGGGAGAAATCGATTTCAGAAAATTTTAGAAAAAGATTTTAAAGATTGGCGTATTTTTACTTTAAAATAAATCCGGTATCTTAAAAAATGCGAATAACTCATTTTTAAACATTAAAATAATAATGGATCACAAACACTTGAGAAAAACACACAACTTTAAATAAATTGTTACACAACTTTAAATAAATTGTTACTCCACATTCGTCATACCAGGAATATCTTTATGGCGGAAATAAAAGGAATCCAAGTTTTAACTGCACCAAGAATGGGGAATATTTAGATGCAAACTAAAAAAAGCGATATTAAGCATTGGTTATTATTTAAAAAAATATTATCTATGATAGTTTAGTATCATTTACAGGTTCGGTGAATTTGCAAAATGCTAGCACGTTCATAATTAGAAGACATGATGGCCAAAGAGTGAATATAATTCAGGAACATTTCTAACGTGTCTGCATTAATTAAGTGATTATTTGATAAAAATATCAATCTCCATCAATCGTGAAATATGTTAAACACGAAACGTCTTTGTTAAAATTACACAGTACCTATTACAATTGGAAATGAGTTGCGATACATAAATGTAAATTCAGAGTTGCAAGATAATTAATTATCGTTTATTCTCCGCTTGTAACTCTAAGCTGTGAACCGAAGTGGGTTTTTGTAAATGAATATATGCCAAATTAACTGTCAGCTTTCTATCAAAAACCTATCACGTATCTATACATTATGGCATTATGCTGTGGTATACTGTTTGAGTACATTTGTTTCGTAATTACGTCAACATGTAATCTACCCATAAGGAATTGCAAAAATAAACCGTGTTCAATTTAGATTTTTGATTAGGAAGAAAAGAACAAGGAAGAGAAATAAGTTTTTGGTTTCAAATTACGTAAATAATTTGATGAATCATTATTCTATTCCAGTGTTCCTCAACTTATTTTAGCTAAGGAACCTTTGTCCAAACTTTTAAAGTTTTTTTGAAGCCTACGGTATACTATTTTAATTACCTACAAAGATTATAAAGTGCAATTGCATTAAGAAATTAAAAGAGAGAAAACTTGAATACAAGATGAAAATCTAAAAATATAGATTTTTAAAGAGATAATTCATTCTGTAATTTTGTATATTTTTGTTAAAATGTTAGTGGTTTACAGGATCCTGCCTATTTTTTTATCCGACCGATGGGATTCCGGCGGTCTAGGAGACCATTGGATACTGTCCATAGGATGAATTCAGCGAAATCAAAGGATGGCGGTATGACATGGGAGGATGCGAGAATCTCGGAGGCGTCATGTGGTGGCCATATTGCTCCGCATGGGAAACGGATGTGGCAGAGTTTTTTTGACTAGTTTAGCACAGTTAATACGCATGACTCTATTTTTGACAAATACTTAGGAGTATGACTGAGTTAATAGCCTTAAAAAAATCGCGAAAAAACTTTCAAAATAATTTACTTAGAACTATTTGAAAATATTTGTTTTTCAATTAACTTCCCCGTGTTTTTATGAATTTTGGGCACCTTTATTCATCAGTAGTCATTTATGGCATGTTAAAAAGCTAACAATAACTTTTGTTACCATTAAAATTAGCAATAAATTTGTATCGGGAAATTAACAAAAACATTTTATCTATTTTTATGGACGGTATTCTATATAATCGATGAAATATAAATTATTTAATTTTACAACTAAGTTTTAAATTTGAATGAAAAAAACTTGTACTCGAATGAAGTATATTATTCCTTTATTTTTGTTAATGAATCCTATCAGTACTTATATAAAATGGAAACCACTGATATATTGAAATATTTTTTTATATAAAGGCGAGGCGAGGCCTAGATTGTCGGCGAAAGTAGTCGAACGCTGGTTTTCAATACTAAATTAATGGCATCAAAAAGCTGCTCGTACAGATACATATAACTTTTAGTGTTATCATAAAAGAAACCAGCTAGACATATCGTTATTTTTGTAAAAAATAAAATTAAACACAAATTACTCGAAATGGCAATCACTATCTCATATAAGTCCATGCTAAATTTGGCGCCATTTTAATTATACTATTTAAAAAATCCTAAGAAAAAAAACTAAAAACGAGTTAAGAATCTGAAAACGCATATACAGTTATGCCAATTATTATAATAAACTCCGCGTGAATAAACTTTTCAGATTTGGTTACTGAGTATTTTTTAGTGTCATTAGAAGTAGCTCGCTTTATAATTAATTAAATGAGGGGTATATTTTTAAAGGAAACTTATTCTTCTATTCTTTTTGCGTAGAAAAACTACACATGAACTTGTTTTTTTCCATCATGAAAAACGTTGTATTGAAACAAGATCCTTGATAGTGCCCCTAAGCCCATGGTCCCCCGGACGACCTTGAACCAGTTCTGGTCATCATACGGTGAACAGAAAGGTTATATACAGTCAAATCTTCCTAGTAGAAATATCATAGTGTAACATGACGAATATGACATTTATTTAGAAGACTTCTACTAAGAGTCATCTGAAATGACGAATAATATGGATATCATATAATTAAGATATCAATCGTTATAGCATATGATTTTTAGAAATACTAAGTCTTGATAGTCTCTGATAAAATTTTGACAAAAAATCTGTACATACATATTTTATAAGGTTCGTTGGATCAAAGAGGCCATCAAATGTCAGTAAGATCAAAAAGAATGTTGAAAAAAAATGACCGAAAACTGACCCAAAAAATGTGTGTCACTTTGATATTTTCAGAAGAAAAGAGAGAAAAATTGAATAAAAGAATGAATATTGGGTATAAACTGAAAACTGAACACATAGTTTAGTAAAAGGCTTCGATGCTAATATTTATTAGACGTAAGTGCAAGGTGCTCCACCCACGAATTTATCAATGTCGCTAACAACTGGAATAATTTTAAAACTTGCAATTAGGGGTGAGCTCAACAGTATAGGGCCTAGCTCAATGGTTCCATATATATTTAAATTATGATTTAATTTCGGGAAGTACTCACTGTTTGATTCTAGCTGGAGTAATAAATAACGATCAAAATAACTAATACGTAAAATAAGTATGTATATTAGCCATTACTACGTTTTTTATAATTCTTGTTGTATTTTTATTTTTTGAAAAAAAAAAACAATTTGTCTATAAATATATTGCAGCGATGGTTTTAGTATTCATGTTTTAAAATATAAAATATGTATTACGCAAAGCATATTTAAATTATTTGTCTCTGGTGATTATTTTTATCTCATTTTATGGCATCGTTTGATATAATTATGGTTGACTGGATGGCAGAAAAATTGGCATATAATTATTTAGGTGTAATTTTCATAGCGTGACACATGATTCACCATGAGATTCTAAGTGCAGAATTAAGTTGTTGAGTCATAAAATATGAAAATACTATTGTATATGGCAGCAGTACTCACATAAATATAGTAATTAAATTCATATCGCGGATACCAGATTAAAACAACGATATATAGCTAATATTGTATTGAATACAATATTGAATAGGAAATTCGTTAAAACAATATTTGACTTTTTTATCTTAAGATTCTTGTTCAGCAGAATACATTGAATGTGGTTCTTTGTTTGCAAGCCGGAAACTTCTAAGTTGTATTATATGTACAAAGAACGAAGTTGTACACTGGCGAACTATGTGAGATCTATACTGATGAAAAAAAATTACCACTTAAAATAATGTCTCCCCGTTACCGCAGCTGGTAGCGTGCGTGCCTAGCGATCCGGGGAATGCGGGTTCGACAGATTATTTTTCACGAGAATTGTTTGTCAGGTAATTACTCAACCCAAAGGGCATCCAGTCCTGCATTTTTAGATTTTTAATAAGAAAAATGACACATTTCAAACAGGCTTGGATTTATGATCAAATACCATCCATCGAGATTGTGATTTGTTTAGTTCTGCCAAAGAGATCTAAGTTGTCAAATTAGGATCTAAATTTAGCTTTAAGTATTAAAAACGGATGCTATATAAGATTTGCTACTACGAAAAAGGACTTTTAGCATATCAATATTATTGGTTTTTCTTATTATATTAAATTAATATCATATTAGATAAATAAAACATAAGTTTCTGTATTCACCCACTTCAAGGTTGTATTTACCTATTTAATATTTGGACATTGGACAAAAATCATTAAATTTACATTTTTTCGCTTCTTTTATAATTTATTCTGTGTGGATAACGTCATTTTTCCATTTCTACAGCCGATATGAATATAATATAATATAAAGTATTGGCAGGTAATGGAAGTCTGTGATTCTTATAATTATTAAATACTAATGATTTGGTGCAACGATTTTATCGCCGGTTTTCCTTGTCAGAGAGTAATTTAGATATTTTTTTATCTCATATAACTTTCAAAATAAGATGTACTGATTTTATTAAAAAAAAAGGCATTTGATCTTGACTTTCTTAAAATCAGTCCGAGTATTGCATAACGCTATGTGTATACTGCAGAAGTGATTGGCACCTCACTAACCGTCACCTTGATCTGGTAAATTCAACTCTTTGATTCTTTTTTAACTCAGTACAAATTACTCGATACTTTTTATACGAGTGAACGCATAATAACGAATAGTAAATATTATTTTACTAAGTGAAATTTCGTAACACACAGCTTCATTATTTAGGAATACGCCTTAAAATATTTTGTGGTATTATGATTGATAATGTTGTGTGTCGAAATTATAATTACGGAAAATTATCGATGGTGGTTTCACGTTCATTTTTCGAATAAATAATAAGTCGTATGTTAAAATATGCACGTGTTCAATTCATTTATATTTCAAATGTTATTAAATACAGTCTAATTTAAAAAATGTTCAATTCATACGTTCTTAAAAGATGCCGAAATTGTTTTTTTTTAAGTTTTATGACGTATAATATGTAATAGCTAAATTAACTCATATTTGTTATTTGGGGTTCGGAATTTATCTTTAGCCATCTATCCTAATACTATATATGGACAATTGACAAACAATACATTTTTAAAGTAATATCAAAATATATAGTAGGATACACGTTTTTAATTACATACTTCACACATCGTGCGATAAGTCAAATATTCTAAAAGACAAATCCGCAACTTTACAAAATTCAAGTAACTAAAAATTGAACAAAAAAAAATATGTGATTAAGTTTCAGAAGCGAATATATGCGGTAGTTTATGAGTTTTAACTTTGAATTCGTACACTCGTAATTTAATTAACTGAAAATTTGTGGTATTATTGATATACCCGATTCGATGTTTCAAATATTATTAAAAGGAAATGTAAGAAACGATGTTGGGGGTATTGAATGTGTCGAAAACAGGACTGGCTAAATTACGGCCCATGGCGTCCTCCCGTGTGTCTCGTGGCCATAATCTCCTTTAAGTTAACATACAATTAATAGTTAAAAGCCGTACAATGTCTTTTTAACGAAATTTTTAAAGCATCTTTGTGAAGCCATACAAATAAATTTTGCTGTTGGTTCAAATCGCGTTTTTTCTTCATATCTATAATGATTGTAGTATCGATCTTTTTTCAGATTTACACTGATTGGACACTTTATGTATGGCTTGAATTCAAAATTCAAATCAATTACTTCCAAAAAACGTGTTTTTACAAAAAAAAAATTGTAAAACTAGATTAGATATATCGAAAATATATTGAAAAAAAATGCAGCTCGTAGAGCAATTTAGGTTGGCCAGACCTGGTTTAAAATGAATATGAACCTTATAGATTTATAAAAAGGTATTAAAATATATATTTAGACCAACAGTGATAAGAGGATTGGAGCGATTTAATCAATTTCGATAAAAAAAATAGATATGCAATTAATTGATAATGATAATGACGAAAAGAGGTGTAAAGGAAGTTGCAGGACAACGATTGAGTAATGATATAATACAAATTTCCCCGATCACCTTTTTGTAAGACTCGCATCGTTTTCCAGTCTTGGACAATATATGCCATGTGGTAGCTACATATGAACACGGTGACCATTAAAATAATACTTATTTAATCAAAAAAAGATCTTACCGAATGATGTTTGGCTAGCATTGGTGGAACGCTGTTGAGAAAATGCGATGATCACCAGAACTAATCCAAAGATCGCTTGGGACGTGCATAGCAGAAATCCCCAATGCGTCAGGTAGATGAACCACTTTCCCTCATCCCAATACTCCACCAGCGACCAAATCAGGGGCCCGAGAAAGAGCACCACCAGAGCTAGCCGATAGGTGAGAAATACCAAAGATATATTTTCAGTCGATGAATGCCATGGTCCTCTAACAAATCTTCCAGGATCATGGTGTTCAAGTGTAAACTCCGACGCTTTAAAGTGACGTTTCCATCCTATTCTCATGATGGTTTAGAGTTTGAAATAATTCTATTTTAATTGAAATATATTCTAAATATATTATTATCACTTGCAATGACTAGTTTTCAATCACTTTTTGAAAAATCAACACTTCAAAAACACTAAAAAATATTTTGTTTAATTGTAATGAAATAACTTGTTTATGTTTAAAATAATATCACCTGTGAATATTCATTTCAAAAAGTTAACTTATAAAACGTCTAAGAATTATTTTGTTCTCTTTATAGTTTACAATAAAGAAAAATCTACACGGTGTTATGTATACTATATTTTTAAAACATTTATTAATCAAAACTAATTACGACCATTAAATATATCTTGGTTAGTGGCTAGTGCTCCGTAACCTTTTATATTTCACGGCACGCTTGACTTTTTTTCCAAAATTTCGCAGCATCGTATTGTTGTACAGCGGTTGCGGATCGCTGATGCATACGATAGCGACTTAAAAAACTGTTATTTGGTAAGGAAGAATGATAGGATTTGATGGATAGGTAAGATTTCTTCATTATTGATTGAATGTTATCTGATAATATTGTACATTTTTTCATTTAAAGTTAAGGGTGGTATGAGCGGGCGCAGAAGAATCGTTATTTATTTTGGCGCGAAAGCTGGAATATCTACAACATAGCCGTCTTTTGTATGATACAAATAGATTTGTTCCATGTTCCAGACAAACGCAAGTTTGGCCTAGCGTTTATTTTAAAACGTTATATTATTACACATAGAGACCTCACTATGTTGCGAAATTGGCTGACAACTAATTCTCGTGAAAAAATCTATCATGAAAACTCTTCACATCGTTAGATGATATGCTTTACATTCGGAGCTGACTTGGTAAAATATATATGAACATTCAAAATACTTTTAGAATTTGTATGAATTATTGTTATCGTCATAATGTATAATTTTTGATTTGGAAATACGCCGAAGCATGAAAAGGATTAACGTAATTGTGTGGAATGATATTCTTATAAGACGACGTCGGTCTTGATAAAAATTAATATTATGTGAGAATAACGGTTTTAAAATAATGTTTTTTAATGTCAATATAATGGCTTTTCGCCAAAAAATCATATTGTATGTACAAAGTTATCTCAAAATGTTCGCAAGTAATTAATAAAAATACATATTTCAATTGTGAGGTAAAATATGAGCTCTTAAATATACATTATCTTATCAATGCGGGGACACTGAATGTCAATAATGCATTTTAACATGAATTATTTATCCGTTATCTGCTCAAGTGTTTACCTTGGATTACGTATGCGATTGTCGACGTCCGCAAATCTAAGTCGAATTTTTTTTGTTAAGTAAAATTGTCAGCAAAACAAATATTTTGCTGCCAATGACCGAAGCCGGCTCGAGGTAAAATAATATTTGATTGTATTATTTACAAATATGTGTAATTATTTAAATATAATAAATTGTTTATATTTTTATACACTGTGATCCGGAAAACAAAGGAAAAACGTTTCTTTTATATTTTTGAGAATAAATTGTTGATTTTTACGGCAATGCTTGTTAATTGATCATTAAGGCCGCGTCCAGGCTGGGCCAAAAACAAGCAAACGAAGGTTTAAACAGTACAAAATAAGCCTTCGTTCGCTTATTCATTGCTCAACCTGGACGCACCCTAATGCGTCAAGACGGACATTTATACTTATACTGGTTTTTAGCGAATCATCCGTGGTTTTTGTAGGTAGCATAGATTCACTAGCGCATGCGTTAAGCCGAACAGCCTAATTATATTAAGTTTTGATTTACTATATAATTTTTTATTGTCTTGAGAACAGATTTAAGATCTTCATAATTGTTTCAAATTTTCTGAATATCTTGGCATCATGGATATTTTTACGTTTGATTCGTGACAAAAAAAAGCAATTGCGGGACTTTTTTATAATTCCTTTGTTTTGATAAAGTGGGCTACTGAATGTTATTGTGTAGTCCGGAAAACTTATCGTATATGTTCCATCTCAAGATATTTTTTGTGGAATGCTGATTCAAACGCTTTACATGTGTTTGAAGAGCAACAATTTCGAACATTATTGGAAGAAGATGCGTGTCAAATGCAAGAACAACTTGCAGTAAGATTAAAACGTATTCCAAGAGACATTTTCCGATCGCCTGAAAGCAATCGGTAAGATTTTACACTAACGAAAATGGAGAAAAGGAAGACAAAATCGCATTATTACATCTAGTATGTACAATAAGTATTTATAAATGAAATTCATTGCAGTCAAAACAAAACATATATTCCAAATAACTCAAAGACTACTGTGTAATAAATGTGTAATATTCAAAATATTAAGCCAACTGGCTTAAAAAGAAAAACAATATTATATAACGAAGCATAGACAAACAAGAAAGAATTAATTATAAATGAAAATGTTTTGATACTTTTGGGTTAGTTCACGAGACTCGGTAGAAGTTCATTTTATTATGTATGACTAATTGAATCGTGGGAACTATTTTTTATGCTATATATCGGCAAATGTGACTGATGTAACAGAAATTTATTTCCTATATGGACTCATTTATTTACTTTCATTAATCGAAATCCTCTGAAAATACACGTTTTAAAATCGAAATTTATTTGTTGGCGATTTGATTAGATCTCTTTTTTTCAGAGAAAATTTTGTTGCGGGTTAGCTTAACTGTATTATATATTGTAGACGATACGTTGAACATTATACATATTATCGACTATAGAAAGGAAAAAAGAGGTAATATTATTTTTTTCAAAATACCTTTTTTCGATAACTACAACATATTCAACTTAATACATGTTTTATCAAAAGGATGTAATTTGCACACATGCTGAATTAATATGTAAATTAAGTTTCTAAGTTCGAAGAAAGGCGAGTATATGAAATTTGCGACCAGAAAAAAGTATTCCCAACACATTTTACTGGTTTTTCTTAAATAACTTAATAAATTATATCAGATTCAGTAATTTCGTTTTAATTTCCGTACACTTCAAAGTTTTGTCTAGTTAATATATTAACATTGGACAACATCATTAAATAAACGTTTTGGTGCCTCCTGTAAAATTTGGTCTGTGTGGGTTACGTCCTTTTTTCTTATAAATCAAACTGTGAAACAGTTTATTCAGATATAATTTTATAATTTATTAGTTCACGTGACAGGAAATGTCTGAATGCACAGAATTAATTTTAATATTAAATAATAGATAAGATGAAGATCATAAAAATAAAGGAAATTTTAGAATAAGTCTACTGACATATCAACCCATTACATAAAAAAATATAACGAACGATAATGCAAATTATTGTTTTGTAAAAAATCAAAAAATAAATACGATTTTACTGCCATTTAATTTAAATTCAAGTTCTAAAACAACGAAATCTCCCATTATTTATTTATGAAAATATCTTGTTATGATGATTTTTATTAAAATTGTCGTTTTTTCAACAAACTGGTATCAAATCGGGATAAATTAGGTTACCATTAAAATCAGGCACGCCAATCAATGTCAATATCATTTAAAATAAAATTTAGTAGGTATCAAAACTGACTTCTGTATAATTTTTTTGAAAACATGTTTGTATGATCTAATAACAAATACAAGTAAGACATAGTTGGTAAGTGGAGATTTAAAGGATTAATATTCTGTTAACAATAAATCATTATCGACGCGTCAAGTATCAATACGTCATAAATTTTGGTTTTAAACAATATTACTGATTGAAATAATATTGGAAGATGAGATTGATTTTTATTTATTTTTTATTTATGCATACATTTTGTAACACAATATCTAGCTTATAAAAACTGTCAAAAATAATAAAACATCCACATTTATTAAATTTTCATTATTTATGAGTTTTAAATTTCGGCCAAATTTTTGTGTAATATGTAAATAATTTTTGAGACTATAAACACATGTTTAGAATCGAGGTGATGCAAGCTTCTCAGGAAATATATCCTCTAACCTTGAGGAATTTTCAATCAAGTTTCATCGTTTTATACTAACAAAAAACACATTTGAAATACATTTATTTCGCCACGATATTTAGATTTTTTTGTATATTAAATGTGGTAAATCATAAATTTTATATTAATTATTTGTATAATCTTATAATTTATTTCGTCACGTATTCATTGGTTGTTATTTATATGTATATTATTTTATAGATATGCCTAATTGCACAGATTAATAGTAGTATGCTAAACAAAAAAAAGTCTTTAGACACACGTAGTAGCAATTAAGATGTATATTTATTGTTATTAACAGTCACGTATTTGCATATTTAAAAACGTCATTTTAGCCACGCTCATTTTATGGTTTTAGAATGAAAAGATTCTTTGAAATAAATCATTTTCACAAGATTTTCTTCTAAATAATTTGAACCAGTTAGAAGTAATTGCATAATGTAATCCATAGTATATTCGATAATTTACTAGGGAAAGGTAAAAATAACATGGTAATAAGTTTTGTCGATGGTTATTTCGATTTTTGTATTTGATAATGATATGAATATATATATATTTATCTATCAATGTAACTCACGTGACTTTTAGAAATATAATTCGATATTAAACCGCCACACCGAAATATTCTACCAAATAATTTTTGACTCAATAAATGCATTATTAGTATTTAATAGCTTAATTAATATTGAGCGGTGACAGTTATGATTATATATAAATGTAAAATATAACAATTTGTATTATGTTATTTTTGTTTCTAATGTTTTTATATTATAGATCTCACGGGAAAATTTCATTATCCTTACAATATTTTCTGGTTAACACATACACTATTTTCATTCAAAATAATAAATAAAGCATGTTTTACAATGGTAAGATATTTGGCTAAATATAATATATGCATTTACGTCAGTCGTTTAAATGATTTTAAATAATTTTCTTTTCAATAATTAATATTTTCGACTGATGGTGCTTGATGGAAATTGATTTTAAAT
>JAGVSQ010001793.1:0-27339 GCA_022683975.1 Rhyacophila evoluta | reverse complement strand
GCATCTTCAGGCTACATTATATGTGGGCGGTGAGCGAACATATAACATACTACTCACCGCCCACAGATTTATGTAATTACAGTTTTTACGAATACAGTTTATTCTTACGTCGTATACTGTATAACGTTGCAAACTTCAGTTAAAATCTTACTTTGAGTAATTTGTATTTAAGTAGATCATTTTTTGACGTCAGAGCCCCGAGATACGTCTAATTAAGACAGAGTTTAATGGTGGACACACTTAGCAGCAAAAAAGATAAAGAATACAAATTCTGTATCGAATATTATTTTAGAAGCTACGTATCTTTAAACAATGGAGTGTAAATTAAATGTAAATATTATTTTTTTTAATTATTAATATGTATTTGAGGTAGGAGATATTTAATAAAGGGAGTGAATCAATAATAACCGATCTATTGCAAATAATTTGCATTCTATATTCGTTAAATCACTTACAATTTAGTTCTTAGCATCATTTTACTCTATATTATATAACATATAGGGATGTAAAGCGTATAATACAATATAATTAAATGTCTCTGGCAATCCGTTCTTTTTCTGAGTCCACGTTAAGAGATGTTTCTGATTGATTTTATTTATTATTCACCCAGCGTGAAAGCTGTTCTGATTTAAGCGCGATTCGGCGACATTAACTTGTAAATAAAGTGGAAATAAAAACTCGGCTTAGTGCTGCCATTATTCTATCGAGTCTGCAATTATCGTAAATTCAAGCTGGCATTGTGATTAGTAATTACTTATTTAACGACGGATGCAGGATCTGGACACACCTGACTTGAAACTGTCATCTGTCAAAATAATTATTTTCATCCTGCCAATAGATTCAAAACTAACTCGAAAGTGTATGATAATTGACTGTTTTCAATTAGATTATCACATTTTTTAGCATGTCCAAAAATACAGCATATGGATATACACAGTGTAAAGATCTCCACTCCGAATTTGGAGTATATGGATCGTAATGTGAGTACATATCTCCACAGATAATTTAATTTTCACGAAAGTCTACATTTTTTCATTTGTTCAAAAATCCGATAGACGTGAGAATCAACCTAAAGGCGCGCTGTCAGGGATACTCCATTATTATTATTATATTTTATTTTTCATACCATGTTTGCTCCCAAGGTGGATCATATGGATCTATACAATGTGAAGATATCCACTCCGAAAGTGGAGTATATGAATCTCCGCAATGTTAAGACATCATAACAGATTATTTTTCGCGAGAATTGTTTGGCATAAAATTGCTCAACCCAATAGGCATACAGTCCTGCATTTTTGGTTTGTTAAAAATTTGACATATGTGGAACCGAACCCACATTCCCCGGATTGCTAGGTCCGCTCGCTACCAACCACGCTACAATTATTACATTCAGTATTACATAAACTATATCCAACATGTCTTTTACTTTATACGTATGTGACATAATTTATTCTGAAAACGAAACACGTGTCGTATTATATTAAATAATTTTACGTGGATAATTTTATAATTTAACTTAATTCTTCAAGCGGGTATCGTTAACAAGTTAGTATCGGCAATATGGTTATAACACAACTGATCCAGCGGCAAAAATAACCCTTGTCAAAACCCACCAAACAATACATTCCTACGTAAAAAAAAAACATCAGACATTAACTCAGCGTATGAAATAAAAATATATTACAAAAAATTAACATTTTAAATACAGCTTCCTTGAATGAACAAAGAATTGATAAAAAATGTTAAATTATAGGTAACTATGTATTGGTTTGTGCCACGAACCATTACAACAGCAAAAAATGTCTTTAAATGCTGTTAAGTGTTTTTTGTTATGTTAAACATAAAATTCTGTTAAAATATCAAACTTGGTAGTTCAATATAAATAAATGTATACCAGTAATAAAGATATTTAATTCCAGAACATTTTTTACGCTTGAGGTTGTTTGGTCAAGTGAATTATTGTCTATATATTTATTTTTTTTGGCTAGATGGTGTGACAAGTGTAAATAGTCAGATATCTATCTCTCTTTGTTAACTGACAATACGCAACATAGATAACTAAAATGCACCGAAGAATTTACTTAAAAATAGACAGTGTATATAAATTTTATTAGATTGCATAAATAATAAGTAAAGATTATATGTTATGATATACAAAAGAGAAAAGCATTGGCGTGCGTATATTTCGCGAGACTCACCTTGTTTATCGATTTTCAGTCAGTCGCTTGAGAGCTAGATGTTGGACTTGCCCTCCAAATTGTTTGTTTACGTTTTCCTACGAGCAGTGGCGTTTCAAAAGTTTTTATTTAGTAAACTAAGCAACCTTGTTTTAGCTATTTTTGTAACACAGAAAATCGTTATTAGGGAGGTATTGATAAATTATTCAAATGCAAAATAGTACATTTCCAAAATCATTTGATTAACCATTTGACTGCTTAACAGCGACATATCGTTGTTCGTAATGACAGCGAGAATTACTAACAATTATTATTTTGCTTATGTGTGTCTATACTTGAGGCGGCCAACCTATGGTTCATGCATGCATGATAGCGAGTGGCGCATTGAGGATATGTGCTGAGTAGATGTTAACGTAAAAAGTTTTTTTTCATATTTGAGATGTACGGCGCATCTGAATGATATATTGATGAAATATTATATCAAATGTGAGAAAGAAAAAGGACGTAACCCTCAATTTTTTTTTTTTTTTAAATAGCTTGTTTTTCAATAATCACAATGTATAAAACTTAATACACGTTCTATCAAAAGGATGTAAGCTGTACATGCTGAATTAGTATCTAAATTTAGCTTTTAAGTTCGAAAGTATAGCGTATCAAAGTTACAAACAGGAAAAAGAACTTACATGCTATCAATTTTATTAGTTTTTCTTAAAAATGTTATTAAATTAATGTCAGATTAGCTAAATTAACACTGGTTTTAGTTGACATACATTTTAAGGTTGTATCTATTTAATTGTTTGACTTTGGCCCAATAGTATTAAATTGACGTTTTTGTGCCTTCCGTAAAATTCGTTCGGTATGTTGTACGTCCTTTTTCCTGCCCACGATCGATATGTAAAAAAATTAGCGCATGTTATGTAACTGGGTTGGCTACCCCTGGTCTAGGCGCATCTTTTTTTTTTTTTTGAATTTACTAGGATTCTCATAATCTATGACGTCTTATTATTGTCGCTAGAGTCTCTAGAAGCAGCGAGCGTAGTCAAGTGACCAACACATGAGCAGTGTTCTAAGCCAACTAGATTAAAACAGATATTCGTTTAAACATCAGTGTCGGTACGAGTGATGTGCGGGTGCGGCGGTCAATTTCACCTTGCTCTTTAATTGAAAAATGGCCAACTTATAAAATCATATACGTCATTATATTTTTATTTTTTAACTTTTAATTGTAATTTTAAACAATTTTTCATTGTGTAATCGAATGATTATGAAATACTTTAAAGTATACGTCATTAGTCATTACAACCTCGTTTGTTACGACACTGAGCCGTGCAAAATAAAAATAACCACCAATTACTTACGGACAAGGGCATGTTTTCCGTATAGGGGCTTGGCCAAGTTATGTTAGCTCATAACTTGATCCTCTGTTTGCCATCACTGCAAACAAACTTCACTATTGAATCAGCAATAATTAGATGGGTAGTCAATTTTAATTAAGTGCTTGCTTACCCTCGTTTTAACTCCATAATTAACTGAAATACGTATTAACATTTAACTAGTCTCATTATGTCTACATGAATACACTCCTTCCTAGTCAGAACTGAAATTGGTTTCCGCTTTAGTTAAAATTTACACATTCGTCTTATTCAACCATATACACTATTGTGAAGAGCTTATGACCAAAACGCGACATCTTCAATATTCTTATTCGCTCAGTGTCAAGATATCCACTCCTAAAGTTGAATATATGGATCTCCGTAATCTGAAGACATGTCTTGACTGATTATTTTTCGCGAGAATTGATTTTGAAACAATTTTTCAACCTAATAGGCATCCAGTCATGTATTTTCGATTTTTTTAATCTGACAGATGCGGAAATCGAACCCATACTCTCCGGATTGCGAGGCGCGTACGCTCATCTCTACACTGCCAGGAAGACTAAAGAATAATTATGTAAAATAATACTTAAATGACCTAATGGTCTTCCAGGACGCCAGAATTCCATCGCAGAAGATTGAGACTGTCTCAAAGCATCTACAACATGTTTAATTACCGATTTCAGCGTAGCTACGTGACTGACACTTAACCCAATCTGCAATAAGTGAGACTATATCACTCCCAATATATTTTTTCTAGATGTTCATCGTGTTCATGATTTATTAAAATAAAGTTGCACACGTTGGGCAAACGGAATTTAATTTTAACCAGGGCTATGGAGTCGGCTCAAAATTTATCCGACCCCGATTTTTATTTTATAATTTGAAACGTCTACCTAATTAATTTATATTGGCTTGTTGTAGAACACGTAAACGCAACCGCCAAATGATTACTGAAGATTTAACAAGAAAAAACAGGCGTATAAGAGAGATATAAATAACACTGCTTCCAAGAAACTGTCCGACATAATGTAGTCCCAAAATTCTGAATCATATACATTCGTTGACATTTGTCTCATGGCGTTATGTTATTCATTAAAGAAAAAAGGCAGTCAGTCGCTCGTTTTTTTCCGAATCCAACTCCACAGCCCTGGTTTTAACTAAGAACAGCTGCGTTTACTACTAGCTTATTAATAACGTCTCCGAGTAAAATGTTCTCACATTACATTTATATTTCTATCCGTTTTTATCATGAAACTTACGTAACGCTATGACAAATATAATGGACAGCAATTACATCATAAATGGTCATAAGTTTGTAGCATATAAGCAATAGCATCTAATGACGACGCTAAAATAATGAGCTTAAATTTAAAGACAACGCCACACGTTTCAAACGAGCTGAACAGATGCTGGCAGAAATTATTGTAAAACTTATAGAACTAAGCACTTACATTAATATATGTTTTATATTTTCCAGAGATACAGACCGAATCCCGTGGTATTCCAGCCATGCTCTTTTCTGGATCCTGTCCTGTCTTCTTCTTTCCTGGCCTCTTCGGATTCTCATCGAGTGCAACACGGCTTATGTTCATTATACGGTAATAGTATTAATTCATTCACGTAAAGCAACATTTGAATTCTCTATTTGTAATCCGTCAGTCGATTTCTTAGTCAAAGTTTCTAACTTGTAATTTCCAAAACTTTTAAAAAGTTTTTTTGTTGCGTTCAACGTAAGCTCTCATGGAATCATTCGTATACAATTAATATATTGCGATAAAACGTCATCTTTTGGGCTTAAACATAATATTATGAGATAGTACATAATGAATATTTTAGACAGGAAGAAAAACTACGGATGCTTAAAGATTTTCGCCAAATATTTAAAATCAAACTACGCCATTACTAACGTCCGATGATACTGCACAATATCGTAGTCTTCCAAGTATATTTCTGAATGTTAGCATGACTTTAGAAGATGAAAGAAGGCTGGTGACAGGAGTTTTTCAAGATGTCGTATAGTGGGTCTTAACTAAATAGGAAGATAAAAAAAATGCCTATCTGTGGAAAATGATAAAAAGTGTTTGATCCAAAACAAGGACTGTAATCTATGAGTTTTACAAAAAAAAAACTACGATCTGATACTTTAATTCTTTAACCATTATTTCCAGTTTTTCATGTCAATGTTATGTTACAGGTTACAAAAATATTCGGTGTGAACTACGACATCGACACAAACAGGCGACTAGACTTGGAGACTCATAATTCTCAGTACACTCCAAATATTGGAACAAGGCATCAGCCTTCAGGTACCGGTTTTACCAGCCAGACAGCAACATTGGCTAATCAGAACAGCTTTGATTCCGAGAACGGTTCTGCTCAACACATCAATATTCTCGCGCTCGCAAGAAGCAGAAATGGACTCGACTATAGTGGAGCGATGTCCCACACGAGCACTATTGATAGTTTAGAACTTTTTGCCACAATTAGAGAAAACTGTGCTTTGGTGCCGTCTTATTCTGAAGCACTTCTTTTAGCAAACAATGACGCACTTCTAGAAGATTCGGAAGATACCACTGAATTGCTTTGCTCCAATGAACCAGATTGTGCTCAAATTAAAAATAATCCTTCCGAATTCCTCAGCGCAAATTATGAAAGCGGTATTAAGATTGGATCTAGTAATGGCTCTGTTTCTAATGCTTGCAGTATAAACAGAATAACTGAGACTTTCAGAACAGATTGTAGTAACGTAGATAGTCGAGAGTTGGTGCCACAATGTAATTTGGAAGATAGCCTTAGCATCCCTTCAACCAGCGCAATCAACGGGAGCTCGATTGATCTCATTGAAAATGAATGTCCGCAATCGACTACGGCCAGAATAGTTTCTGAAATTACTTCGGAAACAGGGAATCAGAACAGTAATCCGAGTGAGAATACAGGTGCTAATCTGGTGACTCCGAGAAAGAAACTGAGAATCCTTGAACAGTTTAATATTATATCAAATGTTCCAGCAATCCATGCAAGCGATGGTGATCGATTTTTAACAGAGTCTAATACAAATGAAAGCGATGAAATTTTGCCACGCTGTAAATATTCTCCGATGCATACAACTCAATCTAACTATAGTCTCCGTACCGCTAACAACAATTCCATCCATACCGATAGGGATATTTATAATCTTGCTGATAAGACTAAAGCACATAATCGTAAGTCTTGGGCCGGCTTCCTTACAAAGCCTCCTAACACATCTGGAAACATTAACAGGCTCCATGGCAACGGACGCGTTAGACCAGTGCCTTTTATGAACAATTGCAGGAGAAATTCACTCACAGATTCACTGTTGAAGAACAATGAAAATTCTTCAAAAGATCATCCGTTAAATAGCAGAGAAAATGAAAATCAGAACGAAAGATTGATCGTAATAGAAGATGAAGAAACAAATAACACCAATAGTAATGAAGATATTCCAGTCTCTCAAATGGAGTCCATCGATAGAAATCTTCGAGACCAAGATGATACCGAAGTGACCAACCGCAGCCTATATTTTGCTAGTCCGCTTCTGGAAATATGTCCTGCGGATCCGTTCGGAGGAAGAGTACAGACGACTCCGACGGAGGACCCACCCCCTTATGAAGTTGCCGTCAATTTACCTGTTCTTAGAAGAATAACCAGGTCTGTTACCGATAGAGGCGAATTATTCGGACAATCTAGAGCTTTTATTAGTGATACTCTATTGAATAGAAGATCGTGCGTCGATAACGTCGTATCGGGCACAGACGCTGTTAGATTAATTCAAAATTCAATAACGCCAAATAGTAATGTAGATATGGAAACAATTTTGTGAGTAGAGAACATAAAAACAAGAAGATCAAATGAAATAGACGGAGCCCAGTTCTAAAGCGGACCAACTCCGATCTATTTGAATTGAAATAGCTAGCTAATGAAATCGGTAAAAATCATTTAAATTTAAAAAATACCAAAACGGTATTGAAGTCAGCTTTTTATAAAATATTGCACACAAATTTTAATCCAGCTTGTGAGATAGTTAATATTTAGATGCGTTTGTCACATCACAAACGTTAGCGGACTGTAATCAAAAAAGAAATAAAGGATATTGCGGTTTAAATCAATTTCACAATGAATTTGGTTCATTTGGAATCAGACTTTATCGCAGATTCATAAAAAACTAATAGCAATTATAATTTTTCAATTAATGAAATTACAGAACAATCTGACAACATTTTTAATCAAAAATGAAATTAAAACACTGATTTCATTTTAGTTAAGTAACGAGTACTACGCATACTAGATTTTGCTTTATGGCTTAAAATGCAAATTTGAAATTTATACATAATTATTCGTGTAGTGATAATCGTCGCTCAAATTTAATATTCTTTGTTTATTTTTTAAATTATATATTATTTAAAATATACTTATGAACAAACTCCAATACATTACAATATATAACTGATTTCAAATCCGTATACATATAAATATGTATATCCAAATGCAGAATCAATGTGTTATAATAGATACACTTTAATCAATTGACAGTTAATGCTAATAAATCATTATAAAAAAAATAACATAGAAATGTATTATACTTGAGAGGAATTCGAGTATATACTTATTTTTATTCATTTGTGGATTATACATAAACTGTGGATTTTTTTATTTAAAATGTCAGCTTGAAAATGATTGTGACAATTAAGTTTTCTTTGGAATAATATTCTCTCTTACATATTTAACTTTATGCAAACAATTTTTGTATTGTAATTTGTCCGCATCATGTGGTTATAAAAAATCTCTTTTTCGGTGGTTTAAATACTACAAGACTGGAGAAATTCTAATTGTTTGATTGTAAATGGAAGTAAGTATTTTTCAGTTGTTGATCTATTGTGTGTATAAACAACATGAATCAAACTTTAGTGATATTTGAAAAAATCGTTCAAAAAATAAATATTTAATGAATTCACAAAAATATGTTAATTATGATGCTACTAAAGCAGAATCATTTTTCATTTTAAATCATACCCGTGCAGAATATATCAACTGTAAATACATTACAGCATACTGAATTTGTGTAATTTTGAAATACTTTAAATATGCCTGAAAATGATAAGAGTAGATTTTTTACATTCATAAATATCCAAAAAGTAAGGAAATAATATAATATATCTTTGCCAAACTCCAACGCTGTTCACAATTAAAAATAGCTATCAAGTGGATGAAATACATATTAAAAAGATAGTGTATATTGTACATGTAGCAAGTTATAACCAAACTGTATAAATTAGACATTTAAAAAACAAATTTTTACCAACAATAAATCTTGAAGTAATTCATCAGCTGTTCATTCAACAAAATTAACATAAAACACTGTTTTCATATTATATAATTATGAACAATATAATAGGAATGAATCCATACTCAAAATATCCAGTCTAATTTCGTAGCCTTTGTAAAAATTACACAGATTCAGCATGACTTGTAAACCGACCATATCTTCTTAGTACTGATAGTACTGTTCAGAGAGTCACTAAATAAATACGGTTGGAATATATGATCAACGGATATATGTCTGGGAAAATTTGGGGGATGAACCAATTATTGCTAAGGTCATTGATATTCGATTAAGCTTTGCGTGTAAACTAAACAGTTGCCTTAATAGCAAATATACTAAGAAAAATTCTACTACATCGGATATAAGAACCATTATAGTATGATGATTAAATTTAAATGCATTAAAAATTTCTATGAATACCCTTACACTGGAATTGGAATCTCATTTATTGAATAATTAGTATAAATATTAATAATCTTGCAAGAAAATTGACAAATATTGCTTAGATAGATTTACATTTTTATTTTGCATAATACTTAAAATACAACATAACAATTTGTAATTAAAAGAATCTACATTTCGATTAAAAAATACCTGAATAAAATTATGTAATCTTTATTCTCTACTAATATAAATCGTCCTTGTCATAAAGAGACCGCATATAAATACTAATCAACTCTTAATTTTAATTTTTTAATGATGGCGAGTTTGATTACAAATTGAACCAGTGAATGTTTTATGTCTTGAAAATGAACCATGTATTTTTAACTGTTATTCAATCGACATCACATTATTACTATAAATAACGGCCAATATTCCATCTGGTCCATATGGTCTGAAATCTAAAAAAAATTACTTGGGAACCATAAGTTAGTTTTCCTGAAATAAATGACTTCTATTAAAATAATTCTGAATGATTTTATCAGTTAAAATACAATGGAAATTTGAAAAGTCAAGTTGTATTAACCAACCAATTTTTTTTATCGATAACCAAATTGGTGTTGGATGTAAAGATGAAGATAATTTAATGTCAAAATTTAAATTACATAAAATTTCATGTTTTGTGAGTTTAAATGTAAAAATATATTAAATAGTTTAACAAAATAACTAATTCTGTTTCTATCTAAGCTCAAATTTATGTTCTAAGTGTTGTTCCTTGCGTATTCATGTTGTACAATAAATATATTTACTTGTATCTCTATTTATAAAAAATATTTTATTGTACTTAGTGTTCTAAATTATAATATAATTTATTATATAAATACTTATGCAAACTCCAACCTTCATTTCAAATAATTATAGAATATTTTTGCACTTACATTTATCTAATGATTGCACAAACTAGCTATTTATATAAATACATGGCTTTATTGGAAATATGTACAATGACAAATTCAACATATATTACACCACAAAAACAGAATATTATCAACTTAATACATTTTATATCATGTTTAAAAATGGTAAAACTTTATAAGATTACTGCATTAGTATTGTAAGGTTGTAAATTACTTTATTAACTCAATGTGAATTGTCTATGATACATAGTTGTACTTATAAAGATTCAATTGGTACTGCTTTACAATAAGAAATAATGGTTTCAAACAAATATACAGAAAAATCATCTACCCATTGAATTTCAAATAAATACTGACATAAAATATTGCAGGTGAAGTAAGGATCACTTCATGAGGAAATTGGAAATTAAGGAACAGACCTTGAATCTTCTTTATAATAAAAGTCATGCAGTGCAAAGAACCATAGATATAAAAACAATATGACTCTAAATTTTATGATTTACTACTACAAAATTTTCTACTGCTTTCTCAACATATCATTTGTTCTATTTTTTACATAGATTAATAAAGTAAAGACAACCTGACTACAGCCAAGCCACTTATTTATTTAACATCTACTATATTTTTATTTGTTTCCAAAGTATAATACATAACCTAATTAGGAAATGAATTGATAATTATTATTCTTTGGAAAACATATTATTGTAAATAATTTTAAGTAAATGTTCATGGATGTATTATTTGTCAAATAGTATTGTAAACATTACTGAATTAAGAGTATGAATCGCTAAGATGCAAAAAGCACTCTGGATTCATGATTAATGGTAAAGGTAACGTTTAGGATTCGAAATTCAGTTAGTTAAACTTAATTCCGATTGCTGAACAAGTACCTCATGAAACCATAATGCGTTTTATAAATTAGCAACTCATATAGCCAATTTGCTTTGTTTATATTCAGTAAAAAGTGCAGTTAGAGATAGGAAAATGATCAGTTTTTGGCTTATATTTTAACACTATTTTGAGTTGAACTATTTTTCTGATCTTATTAACATTATTTTTTTATTTTTTCAATGTTGAATACTGTATAATTGTATGACACCATGTGTGACATTATCAAAGAAAGAGCTGACTGAAAGAAACAGTAATTATTACCAGTATTTCAATAATATCCTATCAAAGTGTTTTATAACTTTGTGCTGATATTCTTCAACTAACAATTTAACAGGTATATTTTTTGTGCAATCTGATAATTTCAATTCTTGTAAATATATCTATTTTAATGCATTCATATATTGATACTTATTTAAACTACATTCGGATACCTTTTTAATATTCAATTTTGTTTACAATATACTATAATCAAAAATGTAAAAATACGTCTTTTGCCATTTGTAATTTAAAAAAAAAACATCAGCATCATCAGTTTGGTGCCTTTATTGTACCTATTTGAATTCTGTATTAATTTTATTGTAATTATAATATATATTTGCAAAGTGCTAGCATTTAAAGAGAGAAAGGCATTTAGGATAATCCGCCCAAAAATTATGCGATTATGACCAAATATATTTAATGAATGGTACCTTTTATTGTATAATGTTTTTCTCTTTGCCTGTTGAAAATATATTAAAGTGATATTAAATCCTGACACGATTAAAGATCTATGTAACATTTTAGTTGTTTCGGTAAAATCTATTCATGAGTTTAGCAGGATATTACATTAGAACTACAATTTGACTCCAAAGAAATCATATAGCTTTCTTATTCAATTACATTACTGAAACACGGCGTCTAACAAAATCTCAGAGTATTATTAAATTTTGAAATCAGATTATAGCAATGGATGATGAAAATATAGTGATATAACTTTTGATATGATTATGCTAATAATGAATTAGCTCATGACTACCGGAGTAAAGATATGATGCTTAATCTGGCTCACGCCTCATACTGTAAATAACTAAGTAAAACAAACAAATCCATCTTCAAATCAACTGGTTTTCAGTATTAAAAAGTAACCAAATACATTATGTTTATTTATTATTAAATTCTGTGAACATGAATTCCTAAAAATTGATCAAATATAGGTCTTTAATGGGTGACAGCGATCAATATTATTTTTAGAATAAGTTAGTATTACAATATGTGAATATTTTTCTTTCAAATGATATGTATATTATGTATAGCCAAGTCAATTTTTTGTATAATAGAGTATATCTACCTAAAAGTGCATACTTATAGAATAATAAATGATATTAACATGTCATATTAGTATTATTCTAACAATCATTACGATAAATCATCCTCTGTTCCAGGATGGAATATACCGATCTCCACAACAGATATCTTTACAGATTATTTTTAATGAGTTAGTCGGCATTCGCTTTACTCATTAGAACCATATTCAAACAATATACACATAAATTACAAGAGAACCCAAAAAGCTTTTATAAAATATATACATTTTAATGAAATCCTAAACTACAAACTTTTGGTTTGGAAAAACGCATAACGGACCACAATACTTTCTTTCTTTTTTAAATTTTCTCGGCATACAGTCAGACGCAGAATTATGTCTGTTCTTCTTTTGACACAAGCCTTTAGACGTAATGCTAAGTTTGTACTCCTTAATGGATTAAACATCATTAAAAATTACACAAAATAAAACAAGGAAACTGTTTGGAATTTTTTTATTAAAAGTTTATTTCAATATTTACATAATAAAAATACAATAATTAAAATTGTCATGACAATTTTTTTTTAAATAAATAAACGAAAAAAAGATATTTGGTTTTGCAAAATGTTTATACACAAAAAAAATGAATATGTTGTAAGAGTTCTGCACAAAGCAAGTGGTGTCATCAACATTTGAACAATTTACCAAAGCAATTATTTCTAGGATTCAATAATTATCAATCCAAAACTATTATATTTTTAAAGTCTGAATCTGTAAAACTGCTTACAGATCGAGTACGTGCTGCAAGTGAAATATTTAAAATAACGTAACAAAAAGATTTATCGAAAACACACATAAATCAACTAAAGTAAATTGAGGCAATAAATGATTCCAGTGGCTCTTTATAAGACACAGAAATATGCCAACTAAGCTGACAACTAAATAGACTAAATACTGCAAAAATATAGATTTTATTGTGCTCTATGATCTGTTGCAGATGGTATTTGGATATAAGATATTTTTTTATGATGCCATTTTATTGTAAATATATTTAATGGTAAAAAAAAAGAAAATTACAACTTTCAGTTCCACGCAGAGCAAATAAGTTCCGACAATATGTACATTTATATTATCAGAATAGTAATTTATTCACTTGAACCAATGTTGCATTATCTACTTTCAAGTAAAATAATCAATAACTAAATAAATCCTCATATTCCGGAGACTCACATGCCTTGAAACGTCAAGTAAAAAAATAGTTAAATAATTGATTTTGAAAATAATTTAATAAGTAAAAAGCACTTTTAAAAGATACTTGGATCTCTGAAATTAATAATGCTCGACCTGCTTTTGAATGAATCACAGGTGATGATGCATATCCACTTGGCCATGTTAAACTATCTTGCTGGAACAATAACAAAAATCCAAGAATACTAAAACACCTGCATTAGGGTTATTAAACAACAGTGATTTTATGCAATAAATACACTTTGAAATGACAAGCTTAAGTGATACAATTTATGACAAACATAAACATCATTAGCAAGAATAAATAAACATAAAAATCCAATATATTTGAAACATGTTTGTTGAAACTATAAAAATAAAATAATTGATCATTCTAAGAATGTGTGATTTACACATTGTAGACTATTGGTAAACGGACACCTATAGTCTGCTTGGAGTCTGGGGACTGTGAATCCAAGACTGATGATCAGGACTGAGGCAAGCCACACATGAGCATTACATGTAACATAAGCCTACCAATCAGACTGACAGTACACAACTGTCGATGCAGACTGACTAATGCGTGGCCTGCCTCAATTCTAATCATCGTCGGGTACCATAACTGATGAAATAAAATTTCACAAACTGAATTACAATCAATCATAAAGTCATTTTGGCAACGTATATTTAAAAATGTACCTACATAGTCTAAACACAATTAGTGCTAAATTAGACAATATAAGGCAGTTAAATACATACTTATTTTATATAATAAGAAAGAAAAGAAATTTGCTTGGATTTTTTTAATCTCAACTCAGTTAAATTAAGAATGTCTTTACAGGATTTAGCAACAATTTACTCAACAGATCTAAAATTGCCAACTGCACGAAATTATTAATTTATAGAATTGAAAGATCTACTATTTTTTATTTTATGACATGACGTGACTAGAAAGTGAGTAGTGAGGAACAAAGGTAAATCAGAATGACCTGGCAATTTTCGATAGTGAAAAAATCTACACTCAGTTCAGATGCAATCATGAATTATATACTTTATCCATGAATCACTTGCCATACCTCGATTGGATGAGTTTGATGGACAGAATGAGGGCATAGATAACAGCATACAATATAAGCAGTGTACAAGGTTAACAAAGAGATGGCTGAGGTTTTGATATACCGAATTGGTTTTGTATTTATGACATGAATTCAAAAATTAACCATCGTCCAATATGATGTTATGTAGCAACAGAATAATATAGATACATCATCGTTAATGGCATTATAAATCAATGTGAAAGAATTCCACAGAGAGATTTCCACTCTCCTCAGTCTTTAGTAAGGTACTTTACCACAATATAAATCTTTCTGCTCCCCTTTGTTAAAGAGTCTATCGGATGACTGGGTATATTTCATTCTATACATGTGATATGATAAATATATCACAAAATAATATGTACTTCACAGTTAGTTGCACCGTTATTATTATTTGCTATTTTTCATAGCTATGGAGCCATGGGGCTCCAAAAATCACTCCTCCTTTCACTAAAATACCTACACCAAAATGGCAAATAATTTAAATCCTTCTAATTATTAGCTAAACTCAATAATAAAACTGAATTTATTTTTCGTGCAGTTGGCAACCCTAAATTTTAAACTACATTTTTATCAAGTATTATTACTGAATATAAAAACACTGCAGAAAAGTAATGATATAACAAATTAGACACAATGAATAAGAAATGATTTGTTTGAAAAGACATACTGTAATAAATCAGCCATTATTGTGTAATATATTTACCAATATTATTTTTAATATGACTAGTATAAAATTGCATGGGACACTAGTTAACAATGAACCTAGCAGATAATAAAAAATATTAATGGTAGATTATCAACTCTATTAAGCTGCATATCTGATAACTCTCCTAATTTGGTTTTCAGTAGAGATTATTCAGCCAACAATTTCGAAAGAAACAACTTTCGGTGGTGACACCTGTTAATTAAATATACATAGGTAATACTACTCCCATCCTTAAGAAGATACTAATGTATGATATAGCCACAATTTTTAGAAAAATAGTGCTGAATTTAAATACATTTGTTACCATGTTATTAATTAGTATATATTTTAATAACTTCAATCACTTTCTTCTCCAAATAAAGACAATATCATACACCAATCTCTTCTTCAAGACTACAGTACATGCACACGGTAAAAATAATCTTCACCAGTACAGTGCAGTAAAAAAATCGAAGCTATTCATTATCATATTCAAAAACTATCTAATATTTGTGAATTGGTATAAAAATTATCCAGTATGTCGCCTTATCCTTCAGCTTGAAAATGTAACCTTTTGTATCATAAATTAAGGATTGGAGTAGAGCATTGCGATTGCTGGATCTTCAGTTTCGTAAGTGATAAGAACATCACGGAACTTGTCGAGGAGTTGTAGAACCTGGGATCTCGTCAAGTTTTCCATGAACATTATTTCTTCAAGATGCTGTTCCCCACGGAAATAGCCTGAAAATGTGAAAATTATTAGATGACAATAGTATTTCTACACGTCATATTAGAAATAATACCATAAATACTAAATCACTAAGATTAAATGAATAGAATTCTATACTTTGAAAGAAAACTTTTGATTTATCTTACCATATATACATCATAATAATTTAATGGGTTATAGAAAAGGTTTAATTTACTATGGGTTTGCTCATTTGATACCATAAAACTGAGCCAATAGTCTGTTATTAAGCTTAAAATAAAAACTATATGACATACCTTTTTTATACAGAGTTGCCATCAAATTCAAATCTTCTGGGTTATATGCGGCGGGTATTTTAAATATGGCAGTCTTCTCCTCTTCAGTAAAGTCTGCTAGCAACATCTCTTCAGTGAATTGTTCGTTGCAACCATTTCCATTTGTCAGAGCAGTGTTTTTTACAGATGCATCAACCACATCGCATGAATTGAAGTGATTGAGACCTGTTATTACTGTCGGTGATTGAAAACTAAAACCCAAAAGAAAAATTTACTATTTATTACTTTTCATAACAAATAATTTCAAGAATACTTCTTAATCAGGTTAGGCATCCTGCCAGATGTCTACAGTTATTTAAAAAATGTAACTCCTAAGACTGTTATTATAAATCATTATTGTACATCTTCACAACCGCCTTTAAAAGAAAGTATTACTGTATTTTCATTATTTATAGTTATAGAACATTATTCCAGACCAAGCATTTAAATGCAAACTTCTAAATATTAAAACAGTGTTGACGTACAATGCTAAGTGAAATGCAGGTGTCGCCATTTCGAATAGTCAACAGAGAAGACATGTTTTCCTTTTGTATTAACAACAATAAACATGATTTGCGATCAAATTCACAATAAATTATAGTATATTCCCTCTTATTAATAAAATTACTCCAATCTCTTGGATACGTACCTTGTTTCCAAATGTTTAAATAATGAAGTGTTGTATTTTTTTTCAGACACATTACTTCCAGAACTTGAATTACTGCTGTTCAACGTCAAATGTATTTTTTCTTTTTCACTTGCAACATTCACCATTTGTCCGCTTACATTAGTCTTGGTATTCTCATCAATTTTGAGTTTCTGCAAACCGTTGACAACCTTCTGAACATTTTCGGTAGACAAACGTTTTGAATCTCCATTACATATCACATCACCACCATTATCTGTGGCATCCAAATCTTGTGAAGGCACTAGCTTAGCAAAAAATTCATTTTCTAAGTTATTATTCATGATTTTATTTTCCTGAGTAATATTACTTATATCAGAACTGTTCGATGACTCATTCAGATCCATACTCCAGTCTTTGGAGGGTACATTTTTTATATTAATACCATTAGTAATAATTTCAGATCTTTTTGCAGTGATGTT
This sequence comes from Rhyacophila evoluta, assembly GCA_022683975.1. Classification (NCBI taxonomy): domain Eukaryota; kingdom Metazoa; phylum Arthropoda; class Insecta; order Trichoptera; family Rhyacophilidae; genus Rhyacophila; species Rhyacophila evoluta. The sequence goes on along the minus strand of JAGVSQ010001793.1, from coordinate 9,835 downwards.
GTTTAAGATAGGGTGATCAACACTGTCTATACTCTGGGGGGAAGATGGCGGCGACTCAGATGAAGATTCACACGTTATATCGCCGAAAATTAAGCTGTTCTCTCGAAAAACATTCTTAGGATTAACAACTTTATTTATTACATCACCAGTGTCAGTCAATGGCTTTAAAATAACTTTCATATTATTCATAATAGAATCTTTTTTTGTTATTTCTTCTGGTGTTATGTCACCATTTTTAAGGCCAAAATGGTTGAAATGTTCCGGTAAGTCTTTAGGTTTGAAATTCAATGAATCACTGTTTGATTTATCGGATAAAGGAGTAGTGACTGTTGTATAAGGTACGTGATTTAGTGAAACAAGAGAGTCCGATAATGTGGGCTGTTGCCCATTGTGCTTTTCACAGTAATAGTCTTTGGTGCCTAAAAATAAAAAAAAGAAGTATTAAATTTGAATTATTAATAAAAGTTTATCATACAATCTAATGAGCTAACTATTCCATTCCTAAATGAATGTATTAACTTCTCTTTCGTTTTCTTCATATATTGGTTAGGTATGTAAATTATGAGCATAATATTGTCTCATAATCAAACGATTAGAGAAAATAGTATATATTAGTAGTGAAAATCTTGGTCATTTCATATTTTACTCTATTACAAAGAGACTTGAATATCATTTTTATTTCTACAAGAGGTATTCGCACATTATAGAATCAACAATCAAACCTAAAGCTGTAGTGAGTTTGTAAAATATAAAATATGTGAGCTTACTCTATGGGTTATTATAAATCAATATTAATTTTAGTTAAAATATGTGTTGTACGTACCATTTTGTGGTGGCCCAAGGGGTGTAGGCAAGAACTGAACATAAGTGTGAAGCTGCAAAAGAAGATGTCTCTGAAGAAGCCAGACAATGCAGCGTGCCAGAAGTGAAGCACCACCCGCCCACGCACGAGCATGGTACCACAATGGCGCTGGGAGAGACAACATTGACATGACCTGCAATATAACAAGTAATATAAACTACAAAAGAACAACATTGAATTAATTGTTTTCATTAGCAAAATAACTGTTCAATATATAAACAAAATAGTTTAATAAGACAATAATATCCAATCTTAAGATTTAAAATGTGACATGTAGTTTTATCAAGCTCTCTCTAATAATGATAGAAATATAAAATACTTATTTACCTGTATCAAGCAGAGTCCAGGAAAATCTTGAGAAAATTTATCAACTAGTGGCGAATTAAGATGCACTTGAGCATCAGGGGCAATAACATAGACATTACTTTCGCATAATGGATAGATAATCGTTGCTTTTGCCCAGTAAACCAAGTGACCCGTAAGTTGGAAGACCTAAAACAATCAAAAAATATATAACAAATTGAATTATTGTAAAGTTAGATTAATTTGTTCAAATTTATAAGGAAAGATCACCCAAGTTCGATTAGTTCAACAACTGATCGAACTGACTTTAGCAACTCTTTACTTTCGGTATACATTTCATATAATTCTCAGATGATGTGTCATACATTCTGCATAAATTCACAAAGAAATATTGGCTGTATCATTAACATTCAAAGCTTGGCATCAAAACTTCTATGCTAGTAACGAATTGGCTTGTGAAGTGGTCTGGAGTCAATGCTTCATCTAATATTGGGAAAGAAAAAAATAAATATATAAACCTACCCTTCTGAGAGCAGTCTCATAAAATATAATACCTGTGAAAGAGTAAGGTCTGCTTCCATAGAGAGGGTTTGAAGACTTTTCAAAGGACTATAGAGCATGATAAGGCGAATAAGTAGTGGACTGCTATCCAATGGTATGGAATCTAACAATTCGTTTGGATCCACCTAAAGAAACAAACGAAAATTATTTAGTATTCTTATAATCGATTAATAAACAAAAAAAATATATACGATATCTAGAAATGCATGTGACCGACTAACCAGAAGTAGCATTCCATGATAAGGGCGCAAACTTCTCAGACAACGATCAATGGTCTCGGGTTCAATGACTAATCCTCGGTTGTGAAACTGGTGTGCTTTGTGAGGTAAGCAAAAGGAGACAAGAACCCATTCATTTATTCTCACTTGGACAACACCTAAAAAAAATAACACATTATTTATTCAATAATTGAAATAGGCTTAGATCTTCAACTGCGTTTTAATCAAAGATTTTATATTTTATAAAGTCAAACATGTTTACTGCGATTAAAACATAAATATTTTTTATTATTATTAACATAAATAATAATTTTAACAATGTCAACACAGATAATTGAAAACATGTTTGAAAATCTTAAATAAAAACAGATAAATGATTATAGTAAAATATCCATCTAGTTATGATTAGTTGATGAGTATGTATAGAAACATATACCGCATACATATATTTTAACAATTTTTATAACATGTGAACTTCCATAGTTTGCAAATGTATCTTGACAGATTTTTATGAGGACTAACATTACTATTTGCTCAACCCAACGCCTGCATTCAAATATATTTATGTATATATTTCTTTATGCGATAGTAGGATTCGAATCCAAGATTGCCGATTTACAAAAATTTACAAACCTGCACACACCGACCAACAGATATGTAACAAAGTAATATGCAGCTATATTAAAAATATATACAGCTATATGAGTGATATGTGCATGCTTCGCACTAAAGGCTGTGGGTCCTGAACCTCAAAGCTGCAGTTTTTATAATTCAAAGATACAAGACTGAATACAAATTGCCAGTAACAAATTATTGCAATGAAATAATCTATCAAGGCAATTAATTATTTACATCACAGAAATTCAAATACTTTATTTTCAGAGGGATGATGGTTTAAGAAAAATACTTCCTGTGAAAATCGATAAGATATAGATCCTTACGTTAAACAGTCACTTACACATGCCGGGAATTCATAAATGATAACAAAAGTAAAATGCAATGCTTCCCCGCTCTAAATAAAATACAATGTATTTGCGATAACAAGACAAGATAATAGAAATATTATAAATAAAAACTGTTCAGTGAATGATTGAAATATGGGTCAAACAGGTCAGGTGTGACAACAAAGTCATATAACAATTGAAGTTTACTATTCTATGTGTATGCTATGCCTCATTGATTAAATTCAAAAGCCTATAAAATATTAATAACAGATAGCAAAATACATAAGAGAGAAAATAATGCAGTTCTATTTTTATCGGTGCTTAGTTCTTCATAATGCTACATATTTCCAAAGAATTAGTTAGTCAATCCAATGGTTCAAGATAACCATATGAAATTTTTTGATTAGATTCAAATCATCCTTGCATGATATTTGATATACCAGTACAAAGTAGCGTACATTGAGATTATAAATAAGTATTTCTGTTAATTACCTGTATTACTGAGATCCTCAAAAACAGACTTTAAATTTTTAGCTAAGGCACTTTTCTGTAAGATGTGGTGGAATGGTGTACTAGGTGGGTTGGCAGGTGCATTAGAGATTTCTGCGGGGTCTCTTTGATCATCACTGTCACAGTCCATGTTTGTCAACTCATCGTGCATTGCAATCTGTAAAACAAAACATGTAGTTTACCTTCTAACATATTTATACATCCTAAGTTTTTGGACCTTTTTTGCTGAAAATCTATATTCTCGTAAATATGCCATAATAAAAATATACACTGAGTTTTGAGGACAATAGGAGGTTGTATTTAGGACATTTTTAGGTAGGTAAAAGCATTCCAACTCAGCTGTGATCTTCAAATTATTTCACCAAACATACATTCATATATAGACACGTGTCTTTAACAGATGTGATTGTTCACATATTTGAACAAAATGCTATTGTTGACAAACTCTTTTAAGCCAATAAAATAGCCAATAATTGCTTTCATTTCATATACATTGTTTGTATATTTTTTTTTAAACATATATTGCTACTAAATAAACAAGTTTCCGCATTCTCCTTTGCGATCTTCTGGATTTTGCAAGATTACTTTGAAGTATGAAAAGGTGTACACTGAGTATAATACGGAAATCTGAAGTGGAAATGAGTAGGGCACATAGCTTGAACACAGGATAATCACCGAAAACCGAATCATCCAAGAGACAAAGAATATCAAAAATGCCACTGTTGCATTGACAAAATAGTTGAATTCTATGGGATAATGTGATATCGCACTTCATTGAATTGACGTACTTTTAAATTGATGATATTTTTATTATATATAAATTTTCAAAGAAACGCACAAATATGGCACACTCACCATAATTTTCATTTCGTCGGTTAAGAATGCACATCTATTTTCTTCATGGCGGAGTGCTTTTCCTAAGCGTTTGCTGAGATCATAGTAACATTTTACTGAAAATTGAATAGTAATATTGAATCAATGCATTATTTTGTTGAAACACGAACAATCATAAAGTTGCTCCATTTCAAAGTTCACTAATTTACAATTTTAAAATCATCATATTCAGCTCATACACAAATAGAAGTAGGTTGTTATATTGTACATTTATTATGTTGGATCTTTCTTTGTCATCTTGGAAAAATTGATACACTTTTATCAAAACACTGTGTGTATTATCATTAAAAGTATTATTATATACGTAATTAAATTTGTTAGCTGTAAGAATATGCACATTATTTCAGTCTATATTCTAGGCACTAATTAATATATTATATATTATGTGTACTGAATTCGAGTATTGGTTTTGTTATTCAATATTTAATACACCTCAAGGGCCGTCTCAACTAACCATTGTTGTAATTAATTAGAACCTACTGCATTTTCAAATATTAAGACTACATTTGCAAAGGATGGGTTTTGTCATACTTCGGCCTCGATTAGAGTTTTACGACTCTTCAATACATGAAATTGTGTATTTTATAATACATACCTATTGAATGACTTGCTAATGCTTGCAGGGCAAACACAATATTAATGAGGAGTGGGGAAGAGGTTTCGTCATCTTTATTTGCTCGGAACGGCAACAATGTAGGATGACCCACGAATCTAACATCATTCACTTTCAATTCAAATTTCCGGTGGCACAACTCGGGCTTCACAGCAAACAGAGTTGAAAGAACTTCATCAGTGAAGCCTGTCAGCTGACCTGAAAATAGATAATATTATTAGGAAATTTAAAAAATCCATGAAGATAATGAAGTTATCATTCAGTAGAGCAAAAATTTTTTTGAACACCTCGTAAAATATAATTTGACAAAAAAAAAAGTTTTATTAAACTTAATCAGCAGAAAAAATTTGAAAATTGATTAGAATTGACAAAATAGAGGAAATGTGAAGCTCTATTGTCTACTCCGGAAGTTTTAAAGATTATGACAATGTAGACAGAACCCTATTCACGACCAGTGATTTAACAGAAAAGGATGTAATTGACAGTTTAGAAGTATCAATAATAAAAAAACAGGAGTGACAAAGATGAGAACAAATCTATGGTGCAAATTTAAATCTCAGTGACACAATAGATTCGATTATAAAGGTGTGAGATTATTTTTCATAAAGCAAATATCGATGGAAGTGTGTCCTGAAATTTATAATAAAATCAAAACATTAATTTAGAACAATCAGAAAAAGACATCAACTCAATCCAAATCATCACTTTTCGAAAAGAGTTAATTTTATGGGATTTACTGTTTGATAAAAATTTTGTAATGTTAATTTATGATATAATTTAAAAAATCCAAAACTGTTTATTAAACAGTTTTTATTTGATTCCCATACCTATATATATATATATATATATGTGTGTGTCCATATTATAGCACATAAATGTATGTTCATACGTACAGGACATACCTATGTTACAATCTTTTATAACAAAATTTATGTATAAAGAATGATGTGGAGTGATCCAAAGCATGCAGTCTTTCTTATTTTTTCTTCTATCTAATTAATTTGTTAAATATAAAACTTGACATTTATATAATCACCAGACTGAGTTAGAAGAAAGTATTATCTGTTCAAAGAAATGAAAATATAATCATATTACAATTAATTTTTCAATTCTAAAAATTATTTTCGCAATTGAATCGCTAATTCATTTCAAACACAAAAACATTGCGATTTAAGTGAAAGTGAGAGATAAGTAACTGGTTTAAAATCCGGTTCACTTGAAATAGCTATTTTAATTGAACAACTAGAATCATTCATTTTGTTTTATTATTATTTTATTTTGCAGTCATAGACAAAGTGACAAGAGTGCAATAAACTCAATCATAGCGTACTGGCAAAACCTTGACATACAAATTAGTCTCGTACAATTCAATTCGCAATATCCCGTTACCTTTCTGAATATTTGACGTCTGAGGCATAGGTGTCTGAAGTAAATCCTCAATAATATTGACAGCATATGGATTCCTCCGTCCATTTCGCTGATCGTGTATATCACTTATCATTTCAGCTTCATAAGGGTATCTGAACAATAAACGTTCACCCTTACTGTCCGATTTTACGAGTATTATACTCAACGGATTCACTTCCATCGTACTTTTATTAAAAACCATTTATTTAACTTCTATTAGAAGACAACTAACATGGCGAAACGTGATATCTCTATATTGTTCAAGAATAAACACCACTGCGTCTGCACATTATCGATTCGTCACTCACTGATAGCACATTTCTGACAATAATAATGTAGTAATCTCTGAATTCGTAGTAAAAAAAATAATACGCACACGTCTCCGAACTGTCAGGTATGTTGTCAAGTCGGTGTTGCTATTTTTCTGACATTATTTATTCACTACCTTTTGAGGAAAGGGAATAATATATTATTTTTAATTCTGATTTATTAAGTATTGAGTGAAATAAGAAGCAACTCTATTATAACGGTGCCTTCAGAGTCTAAACAATAACGTATTTCTTTTGTCAAGTACAATCATCATCATTCGATTATTAAAAGCTTTTATTTATTATTATTTATTGCTAAATGAAAGTTTCTCTCAGCTAACCAAAAAAAGTTAAGTAAAAGCTATACAATTTTAGCCCATTCTTTGAATAGCTTTAAATTCATGTATCTGAACAATATAGTTCACCCTTACTGTTTGATTTTACAAGTATTATACTCAATAAGTTCACTTCCATCATACTTTTATTAAAAATCATTTATTTAACTTTTATTAGAAGACAAAGGAATGGGATGGGAATATAATAGCTAGAAACTACACAAAAGCTTCTAAATATATAATAATAAATTCATGACTCCATTGTCACATGCAAGTGTGCATCCAAACAAAATGTTATGCGAGTCGTGAAATGTACTTACAATGTTAATAATAATTCACTGATCGCAATATAAATAAATCTGTAGTATTTATAAGACCCCATAAACACCAACATGTATTATATTATATCAACAAACTTTTTGACCTCTATACAAGACTCTCATCACTGCTTGTTTTTTTATTTGAAATATTCCCTAGGCATCCAGTCCTGCATTTGACAAAGCACTCGTTAATCATGCAAGGTAAAAATAAAACTCAAAATAGCTTATTTGAAAAAATACACTATGTTTACTGCTCTAAATTCGTTATTAAAAAATGTTTCCTATCGTAGATATTAGATGAACTTCTTTTTCCGGTTACATTTTAAGCTGCATTCATAAAATGGTTTTAGTAAAAAAATTAAAACAATGATCAACTCATTTATTTACAATAATATCAGTACACTTAATAAACAATAAATAAAATTATCTGTAACAATACAAGCCTAATGGAACCCCGATTTTACGTGCCTGGAATAGGCGTTAGTGAACTTCAACCACTTGACTTGGAAGTCTGTGATATCAATAATAATTACAGCTAAAGCCTGGTGCAGATTTTATCAAAATTAGAACAGAGTGAAGATCCCAAAAAACTCAAGGTATCTATTTTAGGTGTAGGTTACAATGTGAAGTATGGAGGTGAAATTGAAGATTTAAAGATCAAAAAATATTTTTAAAAAGCTAGAACCAACAAGAAACAGAGAAATGGAATAGAAGATATTACAGAGCTTAATAGCAATGATAGGTGGGAACTAATTTATGACGAGACCATGTAAAATTATGTGGACTTTGACTTTAATGTGGTAACATCGAACGTTATGGAAATCGATGATATTGTTGACAGTCATACCCACGAAAACTTATATGATGATGAACTCTCCCGTGCAGATGAGGTAAATTCAATCTACCCAATTCCAACAAAAGAAAATACTATGGAGTATATTGAGGGCCTCAAAAGCTATTTTACTGACATTAAAGATGTACAAGGAGAAACCTTCAAATCAAATTACAGCATCGAAAGAGCTTTATTCAAACAATCTAAAAATATGTACCAAGGCGTTCTGCATATTTTCACAAGTAGACTTTATTTTTTTAAATTCTTTATAACCCCCAATCTTTTCCCCCTAATAACTTTTTGCTGTCAGATCCTTCAAAAACGTTTAATCGAGGATTTATTGTATTTATAATAATTTTAGCAATATTAAAGTATTGTTTTTATATTGGGAGTAGTCCCCATTAATAATAATAAGGAATGGATTTTTTCTTTACAATGAAAATCAACACTTCTATATAACATTTGGAAGTTTACAAACAAAAATGTGTAAGGACCATCAAGGTATCAGTACTATTCAGGTCATTGAAGATCACAGTTTATTATTTTATATGATTATAGAAGAAGAACTTAAATTTTGAATTTATCACACAGTTTTTTCAATGCTATACAAGTGTAGTTAACATGTGTCATTATATTTAGGACACAACTGTAAAAGTCCTATCACCTTTCCTTTTCACTTTTATTGTGATCACACCATCTTCGGAGCAGGACACCATAACACTAGATCCTTTGCCTAACATCCCTTTCTCGGCTGCCAAGGCTAAAAGATTAAAAAATATATAGTATCATCTACAATGTCATCATAACATAAAATAGTTGATAAAACCCTACAAAGCAATATGAACTAAACAGTGTACAAATATTTCTTCACAATTGATCATGGTTACCATGAGAATATAAGATATATAACCTTGTCCTACAATTTGAAGTGCCTTTAAAAGTTACACCGGTAGTAGATTCTCAAGACATGGATATTATATACCTACCAATTTTATTGACAACACGTCTCTCAACTTCGTATTTTATTGAACGAGCACCGTAATACACATCATAACCATCTGCCAGACATCCAAGTACACCACTCTCCCATTTCAGGTCCACTGAATGGCGAGATTTAGCCTAAAAAGAACATATTGAATAAAGTCTCTTTTTATAATTACATTATACCTCTACTTCTTGCAATAATTGTATCCTTTGGTGGTTGTAATACGTGTAAGAAAGATGGAAAAAATGAAACATTGTGGCCTATAGATTCCCATTATTCAAAAAATTCAATGCATTTGAATCGAACAAAAAATCAGATTGATACCTTTTTCTCCCACAATTTTAACTCCATAGTAACTAGCGTCAAGAGTTCCTGTCTAGAGAATGGCAGAAAATAAACGATCTCATTTATTCGGCCCAGAAATTCATCACGGCCAAAATGGCTCTTGAGAATAGGACGTACAATATTATCTTTGAAATGACGAGACACAGCTATTTCTTCAGACTGTTCTGTATCATCTACAAAGAAATAAGATTCAAATTAATTTGTTTTTTGATTCAATTGCAGCCAAAAATAAATATTTCCAGAAACAAAAGTTGTCCGCACAACAACTACATAATACTATTTGTAAACAATAATTAATATGCTAAATATGGTTACAACGAGCACCATCTATGTTCATAACAAATTATAATAATTAATATTTTTGACTGATGGTGCTTGATGGAAATTGATTTTAAATT
>JAGVSQ010001792.1:14717-27339 GCA_022683975.1 Rhyacophila evoluta | reverse complement strand
AATAAATAAATAAATCAAGTTATAAAATATATTTTTTTCGCTCGTCTTGCAAAATACTAACTTTACTATCATTAATATTATTAATATATGAAAAAATAATTATTTTACTTAGATACAAAAGGATTTTGGAGAAAGCTTATATTTGAATGAAAATAAATATAAAAGATTTTTTAGTGGATGATAATTTTATTTTTTTACATAATATCTATAATATACGATATTTAGTATGTATGTACAAATGGTACAATAAAAATAAACAGCAACATTTACGCATACAGAAAAAGTAAATATAAAATAACATTCGACAAACAAAATGACATTCACTGAAAAATATAACCATATGAAAAAGTGCAGCAAAAATAAATTCTATTCTATATTCAGATCTGTGTGAATGAAATGCCTATAACTATTATGTATCAATAATGAGTACAGTGTTTTACCCTTGTCGTAAGTATCACTAAAATGCTTTTCTTCTTAATTTACACAATTAAATTCTCACAGGAAGGAAGGACACAGGATCAAAAACTCAAATGAAATAAAAAATAAATAAGAGCTTGCGAGTTATCTGAAATTGAAAATGTCGAAAAATTCTGCAAAATTTGTGCGGAGTATGAATTATTATATTAAAGATTATTAATTATTTCATTTAGGAATAAAATAAAATAAATTAATTTTCATAATGATCTCTAAATTTGAAAAGAGATGAAAGACAGTCTTGTTACCTTTGAAATACAGTAATTCTCTGTGTTAAAACTAGCTGACCAGTTTTAATATTGGGTAAATCTGTTTAAAAGCATCACCGTAAGAATTGACCAGATACGCCAACTTGACATTGGTTATTGACAGGATAGCAATAGAATAATTACTCTAAATTTGATAATCATCCGCATATTACTTTTGGTAACACACAATTATGGTTTCATCCAGATAAATGACAGCTGTGCCTTACTCAAGGTATGTCTACAGTTATGAATGTTATTTTATAGAAATGTAAAGTACATAATTTTGTACGATACATGTTTGTTATAAATTTTAATGAACATACAAGTAGTCTTCGAGTTACTCTACTTATGAAAAATTAACTATAGCCAACGCATAGATGAAACAAAATCTAGACTTAAAATACGTGACACGTTAAAAAAAATGTGAAGGAAGTTACATATTACGTGTTTCTTGTTCAAATATCTAAAAGTTGCCAACTTAAACAACAGATGTGATTTTCGACATACGTGAAAAGCTTTAGAATGAATTGATCACGTAACTCGGGAAATAGGCGTATCAAGCAAAGAAAATAATGAAAGTTAGATTACATAATATGTATATGTAAATTGTAAAAAATATAATAATTGGCACAGTTACCAAGTCTTTAAATAGTACAGCAATAATCATCGGAGTACTGAGATAAATAAAATTTGCTCTAGACTCTCTGGATTTACTGTCTTTCAAAAATAATAACAACCTACGTGGTAATTTTTGTAAAGATCAGAAAAATATTCTTAATTCACCTCACGATCCTTACATGGTCAACTAGTCGTTAAAATAATGTTCAGTTGGGTTACCTGAGTAATGAAAAAAATATGTTTTTGGTAGTGTTCTCAAAGAATTAAAAGCATTAAATATTTGACAAAATTTTTAATAAAATGGAAGCATTCATCATTCGTAATACTAGTATTACACAAAAACATATCACAATACGTAATAAACATTCTTTAAAAAGCAAATAATAACAACCGTGACCTGACACACTGTATTTTTTAACTCATAATAATGAATAAAAAAATATTAAATATGAAATGAGTAACCCCCGCTTTTGCATAATTATTTTTACGAGTTTTCACAAATGCGCTGTTGGAAAATCAGAAAGAATAAGTTAAAAAAATGGTTATATTTCGATATAACACAAATGATACACCCCATTATAATCTATTTATGATGTACACGATATAGAGTATGTCAGTAGTGTAGATCTAAGCAGTCTATTTGTATTTTTATTATTTTCAACCTACAAACAAACCATTCTGATAATACGACTAAACTAAACCACATTTTGCCAAATTACATTAAATCTGTATGCTGTTACAAAACACAATATGTGTGTCCATTCATACCTTTTTAAGAAATATGAATGTTTTTTACTAACCAAAGACAAAATTAGTCTTTCCAAAATAGCATTCGTTATTAGATCGGAGATCATATCTTCCATCGTTTGTGCAATACTCTCAGCATTTACGTAAAAGCGGGGACTTGCATATATCGACACATTAAAATGGTGGAAACAATTAATAAATACAATCATTTAAAATAATTTGGCACAACGCCTTGTGTGGTTTCGCAACCTTATCATGGAAAGGAAGCTAGATAAATTACTAAAACAATTCTTACAAAATTGTTTTTAAAAGCTTTTACAGAAATAATTGCAGCTGGAAGAGTCAATATTATTTTGATCGATTAAAATTCAAATATCAGTAATTTAACATTTGACAACAGTAAGACAGACGTTATTTTACCCTACCGAATTGCTTGCTGCGACACTATGTATATATTTGACATATTTGTGACACTATATCATTATTTGAAAAGTCTTGGGACATATAATTAAAGAGATATATTGGATTATTTTTTTTTGAGTTGAGTACGCCGATATGTTTTTTTACAAAATACTTATTTTACATTTACACCAGCTTAATTACGGTGTGAGCAACTAGTGATAAGACAAGTCGATATCAAACTATTCTATAGTCAATGGAAAGTCAATAATTTTTGCTAAAAATAATTTATATTGTATAATTAATTATATAAAATCACTATTGCCATACTATTAGAAGATGTAAAAGAATCTCATGATATTTGTTCAATTTAACAAGATGATTGAAGAAGTCTACATTACATATATTTATATATATATCGCAGCAAGCCGATTCAGTGGATAAAAAAAAGATCATGGTCTTCACTGTGATGGTTCAGTTACCGCAAATAATTATTAAATGGATTTTGTAACAATAATTAAAATGGCATATTTATAAGGAGACACTTTTGGTATGAAATAAAAATGGGAGGAAGATAATAACTTTCAACAATTACGGCTCTTCCTCTTCTTCTTCATCTTCAACTTCTACCTCCTCTTCCTCTTCAACTTCTTCTACTTCAACCTCTTCCACTTCCACTTCTTCATCTTCAACTTCTTCCTCCTCCTCTTCACTGGCTTCTTCATTCTCGATCTGGATTGATAGTAAACAAAAAAAATTGAATGACAAAATTCCATACAATAATCACATACTATATATTATTTACATTGTATTCAAGCTATAGCAATTAGGACATTCTGCTGTTTTAAAAGCATTTTATTATCATAGTCAAGATGTTAGCAACTGCGCTTCGTAACCCAAAAATATAGGTTTGTTTCCCACAGCTGCTGGACTTTTTTCTATACTATATTCTATGACTTTAAAGTTCTAAAATTAATTATAAGTCGTATAAAAGTTTTGCTTACCTCAGCCGTTTGCTTCGGCGCTGTGGCAGCACTTGCTGTTGCAAATTCATCATCGTCTAAATCCATTAATGAGTCATCGATAGTATCGATGACAGCTGAAAGAAATATAATATCAACAGCTTTATTTACGGTGCATGAATATTGGAAGAGTGACAAATATTATAAATAATCATAAGATTGGTTTACCTGAAAAAAAATGTAAAATGTAACAACAGTTATGATAGGTAACCAAAAATAGTTTACACTTCTTTCATAAGACATGGTTATCTCATCTTCCATGCCTCCACCGATTACTCTCTATAAATATTATTTAGCTACGTAAGAGGATGTCAAAGAAAATTTCAATGTGGCCGTTCTAGAAATGATATATTGAAAAGTTCAGAATGACCAACTGACCATTACTTGTAGATTAATTATGAATTACATTGCACATTTTGATTATTATGCAGATGGATGATGAGTTCTGTAGACTATCAGAACTTGCGAGTACTTAAATGAAGAGTTCTAAAGGAAGTGTTTGCTCAAATTTGAGAAAGTGGTGTTGTATTTTTCATGGAGTATGTGACCTTATCAGAATAATGAATTATAAAATAAATAATCTGTATGGGAGGATTTTTTTTAACGAGCATAATTTAATTACCATTATCTCTTTCTGGGGTTGTCTTTGCAGATTCATCATTGATTAATGACAGAGTCATCTTTCCACTTAGAACAATCTGAAAAAAAAAATTAAATTCATTGAAATAATCAATGTCACTCAGTTGTAGTTATATATAAACCAAATATGTATCTATTCAAACTGTGGTATGTCAAGAATTTACATTAAGCAATAATTGTAAACATATATAGATTTAATTCCAGTGAAACATTTTTAAGACGCTTCACATTAGTTAAGCCAAAATGTATACCCATATAACAAAAATTATGGTGGGTGTACATTTATACGTAGACAACCATTATTCACCATTGTGAGAAAGACGTGACTGTAAATATTTAATGTTTCCATATGTTACTTTTTGTTTACCTAAAGAATATGACGTGCTTTGTAATCAGATTTAAATTTTGTATTTAGTTTTCCCTACATTAGCTGACATGTTCCTATACCTTTTATGTAGGTATATTATCATGGTGAAATGAATGGCTTTCCAAATGTTTTTCTAATTTTGGTCAGGTCTTGACAAACAGAAACTTTATAATTAAAACAGAAGTTAGTTTATGAAATAGCACTAACTGGTTTATCCTTGTCATCTAATTCTTCGTCCAGTTCCTCTGTGTGCGTTTCTGATTCTGCTACCAAAAGACGAGATTGATGTGGCAGGGCTCCTTCCAAATAAATGGATGAAACCTCTTCCATTGGCTGTAAACAATTCAAATACACAATTATTGAAAGGAAGAGTTTTATAGTTAAGAATAAAAATTAAAGTGTTTTAAATGTAAATTCAATTGCAATACACATACACTCAATACTTTGAGCGATAGACTGATAATGGATCTTCGTGGAAAACAAGATATTTTACAAGATAAATCTTCATCCTGTGGAGATTTATTATGCTCTACATGCCTCAGAGTCAAGATTAATCTTGAATCTAATTAAAAAAGTATTGATTAATATTTTTGACTGATGGCGCTTGATGGAAATTGATTTTAAATTCTAAATTATTTAAAACTAGTATACTTCACATATGGAAGTTTACCAGTTTTGAATAATTTAGAATTTAAAAAAGTATTAGACATAAAAATATGCATGAGTGCATTTTGGTGTATGAAATTTTTCATTTGATATATGGAAAGTTATGTGGTATGTAGAAAACCAAAAATATATTTAATTTGAGATCCGTGAGTCAGAGAGCAAATATAGTTTTGTCCCGCCCACATTTATTTATGTGACATTTTGAAAGCTTGAGTGTATTTTAAAATGCCTAGTCACCATATTGTATTTATGGCATTTTTATACATAGTGGGTTGGCTAGTAATGTTACAGGATATTTGACAGACTCTTCAGTCAACTTCCGACTGTCTGATGTGACAGATCATTTTTATTTGAATACATCTTAAAATTTCACAATTATAATATTTTAATTAATAAAAAATACGTTTAATGCCATTTTATTTAACCACTATTTTTTTTAGTACTTTATATACTACAAAAATCATGTGCTGTAAATTTTGACAATTGTATATGTGCTGTGTTCAAAATAATTTAAAAAAATACAATAAATAGTAATTTATCCATGAAAATAATAACATGGAGTAAAGAGTTTTTACACTTTGAACATATATATTCAAAAGCACAAAATATCCATTTTCACAGCAGTTTACACCAGTGATTCCACTGGATTACACAAACAATTTGTAAATATTCAAATAGCTCGTGACTATATATCTTATATGAAAATATGCATTTTCCATTATTAGTAAGTAAAATTAGACCCGGTTATTATTAAATTCTATTTAAATTGCATTTTGTATTCATCCACTAATAGTTTGAACGGCAGTTAAGATTATTTAAGTGATTAACAATTCCACATTAAAAGACAATGTATTTGTTGTGCCGTGCTATGAATATTTAGTCTTATATTTTATTTGCACCTTGCATTCAATATATATTACGAAAATCTTACAATATTGGAAAAAATGTCAGTATTTTCATAACATGTTATTCATATTTTTTGTTGTTGTTATTAATATTATTTAGAAAGTGCTGTATGACCTTAAGAACTGAAAATTGTAAAAAAAATCACATATTTGTAGGGTTTACACTCAAGAAGCAATAATACAACGTGCAGGGACAGCTAAAAGGTAAGCGTTAGAAGTGATACTGGATAGAAAGCAATTGAATTTTTGAAGTGAAGATTTTCAATTTTATTCGACTTACTCATCCTTTACATGAAATTTTTTGAATTTATTTTACTTGACTTTATAGTGAATTGATAATTTTTTAATACAATATATAAAATATGTAGAATACATGTACTGTAGTTAATTGAAGGAGGTATGATTTTTATAAATTTATCTACTACAAAATATTGGTTATTAACTTGTCAGTCCAACATAATTTCTAGTTTTTTGTATTACAGTGGCTTGCATCTCAACTGAATACAATATATAAACAATATCAAAGACGTTTTTACCATCGGCACTTTATCACAATATCAATCAATATTTAAGAAAGCCTAATAAACCAAATTTAATAAATACATTGCCATCTAAATAAAGAAAACTTTTATTTTAATTTCGTTCTTCTATTAATATTTTATAATTATTTCAATACACATGTGTGACATTTATTATTTTTACATTTTTATGAAGGTTAATAGATAATTCAAACGACAATAAAACAACAAAAGTATTGTTCATTTAGGTGACACTGTATATGTTTTAATTTAACAATAACAATTAATGAATAGTTATAACAATTTTATGTTCAATTCTGTGTATTTGTCTAATTTGTGAAAATTTCTTATTAAATAGCAGAATGTTTTACATTAAAAAATAGCATTGTTTTGTAAATGTGCAAGGCATGGGCAGGGTGAAATGTTGAAAGAATTGTTCATATCAAATCTTAGAAAAATAATCATAATGTCAAAAAGCCCATATGGGAGTGAAAATAACAAACTAAAGATAATGAATTGGACTTTTAGTTTATTAAACTAAATTATTTTAAAACTATAGTTTGTGGGTGTAAATATGTGATAAAATAAATTTGAAAACACACTAGTTAAAATAAAATAAATATATTTTTATACATTTCTTTAGAATGTAATGAGAATTGGAAATACACATATTAGGCAATTACTCAGATTTGCACGAAATAAAATACATAAAATAGATAAACAAAAGAAAATATTTATTTAATGTCTCAAACCTAACAATGGTTCAAATAAAATAATGACAGTGACGTTTCAAAATACATGAACAATGTTCAAATAAAAAAATAGTAAAACATTGTGAAAATGTTTCCGTCTATTCCAAGTTTTGTATTGCTTTAAATAAATACTTATTATTTAAAAAATTAATATATTATTGTATTTAATTTTAAAAAAGTAAAATTCAGTTGACTTGTAATTTACCGATGTCCGGTGAAACAGGCAGTAAAAACCATGATAAAAAAAATTTAAACATTTCTTTAATTAATTATTATTGCAATTAAAATGATGTGTAAAAATATTTTTTCTCATGAATCTTATTATCATGTTATTACCAACGGCTCATTTCCAGTTTCAGCGAAGCATATTTGTAAGCTGCTAAGACGTGTATGGAGGTCCAATGTAGGTAAGAGTATTTATATTTTTGCGCACTTAAACATGTCGACTAAGTGTTGTTTATTTATTAACGATGAACTTGTTTACCCGCACACTTTTTTAGCATTTAATCCGCAAGTAAATCAAGAGTCTCCTGTATCATCAAAACTTGATGCTTTAATAAAATTTAAAAAAAATGTGTTAAACTAACAAATACATTATTAACTTAATGTGTGAAATTTTTGATAGATAATGAAAAAAATAATTATTCTATATTATTTATTATTCTAAAACGAGTTTCTACAAGAGTATTTTTCTATGATACAACAAAGAGTTATCTAGAAATGTGTTATTACAATCATATTATTGTAATTATCTTATTAATTTTTATTTTATAAATTTAGTAAATTAAACGTAAAAAAATAAACAATTTAGGAATGAAAGTAAATTTTGTAATTAGTTAAGGAAATATAATATCAACTAAAAGAAAAATTTGGAAAAAACACACTAATAATAGATTTATTCTACACATGCTATGTTGAAGATTTGTACTCATTGTCACTTTATAAAATATTTATCAGAAATAAATAAAAATTATATACCCATATATTATTTAATTTTAGTCAAGATTTTTTATTTTAATATTTTTCTGACCAATTTCAAATAGGCCTAAAAGACATTTTACTGTCCAAAGATTGCCAAACTTTTTATTTATGATTTATGTGATTCATAGAGATTATAGAGATTTACAAGTAAAAAAACCAAAACGGAAATTGAATTTCTTATTTTTCACTGCATAAATATTTTAGTATTTCATACTAACTTCGTAATATATTAAAAAAAATGTATTATAATTTTTTATTTCGTAATTAATCAATATATTGATTAAAGTTTATAAGCATAGATTCAAACCAGCTTGTGTTCTAAATGTTCGAGTCATTAAAAAAAGATTAAAAATCGTTCGTGAAATATTTTGGCGATGTGTGCTGTGTAGTGGTATGGGATCTAAAGGATACCTATTCACGAATAAGTGCATAATAAAACCTTCAATGGATGCTATGAAAGAAAGAGGTAGACAGACGTGGCTTAATACTGAATCATGACAACACTGATATTGTGCTCATCGCAAATTGTATATTTGTCACGCCGTAGAGAACATGCAATCACTACTTTGTATTCAAGTATCTGAATCTTATCTAAAGGATATTCAACAGATGACTAAAAAAAACTCATTTTCTGATGTAAAAAGATGTAAAAATTCACTTTTCATTAAAAATGTAGCTCATTGTGTGTGAGTTAATTTTGAATATGAATCGTCCATTTATTATAAATATTGAAGCCATTCAAGTCAATAAATAATAGTCTTCAATCTCTTGAGTTTGAATTATTTTTCAGGAACAATTTTCTATGTGTTATATAAAACCTTATGCACGAAAATCTTGTGTAAGAATATTTTATCTTTAGAAACCTCATACTGTGCTTTCATTTTCCCCGCATCATTATAAAAAGCCAATGCTCCTATTTGTGAATAAATGTGAAGACTGTTACAAACAGGGAGAAAACAAAAAACAGTGCAATCAACAGACGACTCAAGTCTCGCTGAGCGTCTGCGTGATATGCACAGTATAGGAGAGTTGCCTGACCGTGGGATGCCGGTGGTGATGATGCGGGGGCGTCGTAGGCGCAATGGGTGTGCGAGGGCGGGGGGCTTCTGCCCATGGTTTGCCGCCTTCCCGGTGCGCTGTCATCTCCATTCCGAGCACCTGAGCAAGGAAAACGGCGTCATCTCTTCAATGTCTTCACTGGCATACTTGTTTTGCTTCGATTATGAGTTACACAACACATCTTATTACGACCTATCCTTACAATTGAAAGCTATTGCTTTACGACAGTTGCCTCTAATAGATAGAAGCAGGTTATTTGTCTTAAGTTTTTTGTCTGCTTCTTTGCTGATTAATGTAAAATCTTCTAGTGTAAGACTTACAATTTTTACTTATTTAAAGCATCTAAAATTGAAGTGTCTATTATATTTTTTATCTACTTGACAGACATAAATGAGTTTCTCAGCTATTTTTTCTTTCTTGGAATTAAACCCTTTTCCTATTGCTGATTAAAGTCTCGTTATAAATATAATGTGTATTTTTATTTTTTACTTTTTCTCTTCAAAGGGGTCGCACATTAAACAGTATCAGCTGAATTTTACAAGAAATTTAATATCTGAAGCTGCTTTTTAGCTAATATTAGAAAGATTTCAAGCAGTTGGAAAGTTTTACTATAAAATAATATAGTGAATAAACTAGAAAAAAAAAATTTCATCCAGCTAAATAAAACGCCAGGCACTAGCATGTTAAAGAAACCAATTCGAAGACTAAAATTAAGCAGCATCGGTTCTAGAAGAGGGCAGTAGCATTTACTGGTATTTTACCATTAACAGTAAGAGGGCAGTATCTGATACTGTCACCATTTCGAGACAAACACGATAGAAAATATTGATAAATATACTTTATATGTTATGATCAAAGAATACATTTAATTATTTCTTTCAAGTATTTTTTTATCATCGTGTAAAAAAATATTCATATCAATAAATTCATAAAATAATACGTAATTCAATATATCACGTGTTCTCAAAATGGTGACAACGTCACACGCTGCCTTTTTTCCATACGGTAAACTCAAATTTATATTACAATAACATGCAATGCCTGCTTAGATTGAATTTACGTAATATACTTTTTAAAAGCTAAACCCAGCCTCAATATTTCATAAAAAAAATATATTTTAAATAAATATTTTACCTTAACAGTGGCTTTCTCCTTCTCAACACTGGACCTCAGATTGCGGATAGCTTTGTCTTCAACGACTGGCTCCTCTTCTTCTTCCTCCATTTCGATTTCCTCTTCTTCATACTCATCCTCTTCCAATTCCGCATCCAATTTATCTTCCGATGCTGCGGTAACTTCCTGATCCGGTTCTTTTGTAATGATGACAATATCTTTTGGGGGAGGTGACACTTCTTTCGGAGGTGGTACGGATTCGTTTAAAGCAGCTGCTTCTTTTCTTATAGGAGACTCTTCCTTTGGTGGGGGTGTTTGTTCCCTAGGCGGGGGTGTCTGTTCTTTGGGTGGAGGTGTAAGTTCTTTTGGTGGAGGAGTTGCTTCCCTGGGTGGAGGAGTCTGCTCTTTGGGTGGAGGAGTGGGTTCTTTTGGTGGGGGAGTTTGCTCTTTTGGTGGGGGAGTTTGCTCTCTGCGGACAAAGCTCTCTTCCCGGGATTGAGGGGTGGTCGCTTCCCATGACGGGGGAGTATTTTCTCTATAGGACGTATACTCTTTGGTAATGATCGGGGAAGATTCTCTTTGACTGTGATGGACTGAGCCATTTGTATAGGGGCGGGGGGATGCTTCCTGAAATGTTTGATAAAATACATTAGATTTGTAAACTGAAATTTTAGATGCATATTTAATTATGTATTTATATCTCAAAAATATGATTAAATGAATCAATTGCAACTATTTGAAAATACATGTGTAGATCACATATTATGAATAATATCAGATATCAATATAGATTTAATTATAGAGACAATATAGAAGTGAAAATTTTTATATATTAATAGTGGATAACAATAATTTATATTCATGAAAATATTATGATATATCATCCAACTGGAGAGAATCACTTAAAAATTTTGGTTTCCAATAAATAATACAACGATTCACTATTTGGTGCATTTCTAAGATTAACAAAGAGATATTTTGTGAAAGCATGCAAACCTATAAAAAAAATCAATTCCATTACAAAAAATAAGCTTTCCAGGAAAATCTGCAAAAAATAAGATTCCATTAAATATTTTATAATAAACAAAAAAAATCAAACAAAATCTATGCATTCAGGTCTGAATTTCGCCATCGAGATAAATTTTTTAACCTCATTATATTATGAATACAGTCGACTCTCGCCTATCACGGTTAAGACAGTAGACAGAATCTCACATCAATTGTGATGAAGCAACTTTTAACTTTTATCTTACTTGGTGAAGTCCTCCAAGTAGAAACTCGCATTGAGAAGATAAGTGAAAAATTAAATCAAGATGAAACCGGTTTCATGTAGAAGACTTCAATCATAATCATTGCTTCCGCATCTTCAATTATTGATATGATATGATATTGCAATCTATAAACATTCAATAAGAATATTCATGCTTTTTTGAGAAAATAGTTATCCAAGAGTCAACTGTATATTTTAAATAAAATAGTTTCTATCAAGAGTCATAAATAGGAAAGAAAATTATTTACAACATTAATAATATATAAAATAAATACAACAGTGAACTAACAACTAGTATACGAGGGTTTATTTTAGCAAACGTGTTAACTGTTAAAGCAGAATTTAGCAATTGGATCTATTCTTTTAGCTTAAAGAGTAAACACATTTGTTAATATAAACCGAATAGTTCAAATACATTCAATAGTAAGTGGAAAAATTAAATCAAATCAAATCTCATGTAGATATGATTGCCAATTAATGTTATGGTTTTACGCTCTGATATCGTCCAGCCTCTATTTTTTTATGCTGCCATCTATTGCCTTCAAGAAGTAATAAATAAAAGGTGAAATTATAGTAGTATTAGACATATATGGCTATATGACATATTGTTTATATCCAAATGAAGCACAGTTATTGGATAGTATTGATAAATTTAATATTGTTGTTGAAAAATGAAAAGTAAGTGTATTCTTGTAAGTATCTATTTTAAGTAGTTGTAATAGTGTTAATTATTAATTAAAATGGAAAGATTTTATTTTATCTATTTGACAGAAAATTAATATTACTTGAAATGTAATCCATCTTTATTAAGAAAAGTTTCTGTATGTTTTTATTATTTTATGTA
>JAGVSQ010001792.1:0-14707 GCA_022683975.1 Rhyacophila evoluta | reverse complement strand
TTCTCATGTACCATATTTTTGTTGCCAGATAATGAAAAGGTTATGAAAATAAATTATAGATCTCAAATATTAATTCGTACAAAATACACATTTTTGCACTAGTGCAGTAATTTAGGCATCGGTAGTTTAATACTGCACTTGATGAATAAATCGATTAATTCGCATTTTACATTCAATTTTAAGTACACTAGAACCTCAATATGATGAACTTTGGATAGAACGGATGAACTATTCGTAGAGAAGTAAAAGAGCAAATTTCAAAAAATGAAATGATTGGAAGAATTTGGTTGATGACCGAAATGCAGGCATAGATTTAGATGGGTTAGAAATTCCTCATTGTGCATGAGAATACAGAATGATTGCTGGAGAAGTAGCTGAATAAAATGTTTTATACTGGTTAGAAGTAGACGAAGGTGACCCTGGGTATCACATCATGACTTGATTATAAGAGAGTTGATTATAAAATAATTGCAGACTGCAAAGGTGCAAGCAAATTTTGATTGTCTTCTTGTGCTTTCTACTGTGTCGCTTATTTTCTTAATAAATAAATGTATTCGGAAAATATACTTTTGGATTTAAGGGACATCCCCTCTCCCACATTAGTCCGTTATATTGAGATTCTACTGTACTGTTTAAAAAATACTTGTAAATAAATTATGATCAAGTGAAATTATTTGGTCTTGCACATACTCTCTTAAATAGTGAAGTCTATGGCACAATGATTGCTTTTAAACAATTGCACCAAAATTGATAAAATGAGGGTTATTTTTAAAAATCTAAATTACAGTCAAACCTTACCATGAGATTTGATATTAACATTAAATCAAGTCATTGAGCTCTTAAAATAGCGGAGGCTGCGGTGCATAATGTAACTATTGCTGTTTTATCTCTCCTTAGTTGTATTTCTTATTTATTGGCGGTTTTTGAATAATTCAATTGAATCATTTAGATATTTAGAACATAAGTCTCTAACAAATACTATGACATTTATATTATAGGCATTGAGAAGATCAATGAAGAGAGCAGCATGTTAGTTAATAACTCGCATTTAATTAAGAAAAATGTTAAAATATATTTGCTCAAATATTCCATATTTTAAAACTGAAAAATATATGGTAAGGCAACAACAATATATTATTGTAAATATTGGAGCAAATATATAAATATTAATATATGGGTCAAATCCCATTATAACAAAAATGGCGGATTATCCCTTCTGTTTCATTACTTCTGAATATAGAAAAAATATTATTACATATTGTATGAATGTTTGTTCAGGACAAAAAAATATTCATTCTACTGAAAATTTCATTACTTCGGTATTTGTTATAAAAAGATTTTACCTGTACTTGGTTGTAATTTTGAATAACCTTTTTCATAAGGTAATAAACCAAGCAAAATATGACACAGTATCCTTATAGTTAATAGCTCATTGACTAATCAAAAATAAAACTGGAAAAAAATCATGTTATAATTAAAATTTAATTATGTAGTCATTTCAGGTTTGGTGGCTTGATTGGCGAGTACTTGGAACATACGTAAGAGTGACACATTTAGCTTTTGCATTATCTCCTGTCAAAAGAATAAAAGCTTGTTGTTAAAAAAAAGCAAAACAAAATGTATGTAAACAATAAAACAAAATGAATGGAAGCTGTGAGTAAACAATTAAGTTGTCGTCTGGAACTACATCATATACAACAAAATATTCATATTTAGATTTACCGTGGAATAAGTCTGTAAGTAGCACAGGAAATCTCGTTCCAGGGAAAACCTACATATTAAGATTTAGTTGTTTGCATTGTTGTTCGAGCCGCCTCTTGATTGATCAAAATAATAAGGAATTTAACGCAGGGAGGTTGGCAACACTGGATACAGACATGTCATTTCAGCATTCTGATGTTTAGTGCAAAATCAACATTTGCTTAACAATATTAAAATATGATTGAGGATACTCAGACTTTTTACAAAATAAAATATCTCTACCTGGTGCATTTGTGTAAATCTAATTTTATTACATAACTGAAATGAGTAGACATCTAGAAAATTTAAAAAGACATCGAGAAACCTTCCACAGTGAAAACTAATAAATGTGTGCAGTAAATCTACAGATATCGAATCGAATAGGCATTTTCAACCTTTTTTGTAATGGATACTTCATTTAAGGATAAAACAAAAAAAATTTGAAATAATTAATAAATCTTAGGTCGCACACGATTCAAAATAGGTGTTTTGAATGTGCAAAAAACTAAATACATAGGTTTATCTGCAACCATCAGGCACTAGCAATAGTGGTTATCGAGTAGTGCATATGTATTATATATTTTTTCTGAAAATATTTTTTATAATTGGTAATGAATTATTTTATTATTCGTTTTACTTAGATTATAAAATATTTAATTTTAATCAGTAATATAAGCAGATCATTTTTCTTTTAGAACACTTTATAAGAAAATATAATATATTTCAGTTTCGGGGGTTTTCAGGGGTTTCAGTGAATACATCCATATCTTTGAACTCTTCTGAATTGTCAGTTATCCTCCAGCAAATCTTTTAGTTGGATCTCATCATGCAGGTGAAATATCTTCACACTGTGAAGATTAATATTTAACAGTTTAGAATGAAAATGGTATTATATAATTAATTTGTATGCCTTGTACAACATTTATTGTTTTTTATGAATGGTTAACGACTGATAGTAATAAAAGAATCTTTTATAAGTTTGGTTCAGTGGACAAGTTGATCAATTTGAATTGGTAGATCAAGTGGGTTATAAATTCAAATTCTGTAGCTCCATACGCATATTAATAATGTAGATTTAGATGCACAAAATAATCCCAATGGGTTCATTTAATATTCGATGCCGAGTAATCACTGGAAAGATAGCCGCCAAGATACATTTTCATATATAACGAGGTATAAAAACTTTAAATTGAAGTGAAAATGGTATTCTAAATTTTTTACAGTACACTCATTTTATTGTTTTATCAAATAGAGAATCAATTAATATTAAATTAGAGAAAAAACCAAGATTTAAATAAAATTTGGTATAACTGAAAGATAAAAAAAAAAGAATGTGCACCTCAAAATCATATTTTGATTAATATTTACATGAGCAAATCAAACTCGGAAAAAAAAAAATTACACATGCGTCGCCGTTGCGTTTAGTATTACAGATGATACTGTTACGGTAAAACAGGGAGTGGGCTTGCCGGCCGCTACCTGATTGAGATTGTTGTGATTGGTGTGGTGGGTTTCCTCCATCTGTTGCCGAACTTCCGCTACCAAACCTGAGATGGCGTTAACAACTGCCCTCGCCCCGCCAAAAAAAAGAGAAAACAAACAACGCAACTCCTTTAGTTTCATTCATCGCTACATGGCTGCATATATACAGTAAGCATTGCTGTTTATGTATATTTATTTATTTCATGGCCCCTACTCAATGGAACTTTTGATACCAGCATTACATTGAGCCCATTTAGTATATAGACATGATAGATCATCCCACATATTTCTTGATTGACTGCTTTTGAGAAAAATCTCTTAGTAAGTAAAACAATTTAATTGACTTAGTTGTTATACATTTGTGAAAATAGAATGAGTATGGTAGAAGCGATATAGCAATTGATAAATTTTATTTAAACTCGTACAGCTAAAATTCAGTTTACTTTCACTGGAGTATAAAAAGTCACAATCATTGTTATTTCGACAATCAGTTCATTGTCCAGTTAATATGCCCAATAGTTATAACAACCACAATATTCAATATACTTCTGATTGTGTTAAGACAATTGATAGCATATTAAATAATTCGGTTGTTGTATCGTTGTCATGACTACATTTAAAAAAAAGCCATTATGCTAGTGTGAAAACTGAAAAAGCTATTGGCAGCTTTTATGTTTTTAGATTCTGTAAAATTATTAAACTTTGTAGAATTTTAATCAATTTTTATAAAAAAGTATATTCCACATCGTGGATATTTGTATATTTTATTGTAGAGCAAAATTAGTGATGAAAATTATTATTTCAATTCAATTAATATATGGCATTAACATTGTATTAAAATAATCAATAAAATTTAACCATTTATTTATAAAAAAAACATAATTCAATAAATAATAAAACTCTTTTTGTCTTTATGATATTTTGAGTGAATTGAGATGAGAAATGAATGAATTTGGAATATGCATTTTTTAATGGAAGATGGATAATAATCGAGTAAAGAGACACTTAACAACAGTCACATCATGTTTTTTATACGATTCTCACTGTTTGCACATGTGTAAAAGACGTACACAAATTGAGAAATGTACAGAAAATTATGCTGTAGTTGTTGCGATTGACTCAAATTAAAAATAAAATAATCGTAATGTCATTTGAATTATTTAGAGAAATACAACAACCAAACACAAGACTTTAAAATGTTTTACTGATTATTGAAATACGCTCTTAAATTCGTGCTTTATTAAAAACAAAAAAAAGTTTTTTACTCAATTGAACACCTCACAAACAAGGATTGTGATTAATGAACTATCAACTACTTAATATCATGTAAATAATTAATTAAAGGGGAACACCCATTCGGGTTTTTAATTTTAAAAAAATCTAGTGTGAATTCTAAATGTTGCCATTAGTAAGACATTTTATAATTGATCTTGTGATTGAGTGTGGTATTTTTATGGAATCGAATAGGTATACGTTATAGGCTAGCGTTGAGTCCTGATATAATACAAGCAATCTTTGAATTGCTCATTTTGAATTAGGTCCCAAAGCATATTTGTTGTAGAAGTCATCGCAAAGTGAGTTTCTCTATACATATAATGTGCAGAGATGGAGATATAATAATCTATTTTAAGTGGATGAATCGTGATTTGCTTTGCTTATTAATTATTGCATTCAAAATGCTTGCCAAAATTTGTATTGAAATGCGTGGTAAAAAATAAGCAAAATGTTGGCAACAAAAAATATTCCAGCGTATTCCATGAATTGCATATTATAGTAAATGGAAATAACTTTTTTAAATTACTTTAATATGATAAGTAAGAAAACTTTCATTGCAACATGGATCTGTTCTCTTCACAAATGTTAGTTTTTTCATCTGAAGATTAAATTCTTTTTAAAAGTATTTGACACTATTGATTGGTACCCGAGTTTGAGGATTAGAGTCTTGTAGCTGCATAAAAACATGATTCTATTGTTTATTTGGACACATAATCTTCATAAAAACAATCGGTCAAGATAAATCTTCACATATTTCTATATGAGATTTTAAATTTTAATTAATACTAGACAGTTTCAATATACATCTATCATTATAAACATTGTCCTAAAGCAACAGTGGGATTTTTTGAAAAAACCTGTTCCGAGTTATTAGGATTTTTAGGTTTGTATTAGTTTTAGCACAATCAAGTGGACTAATGTACATATTTAATGACAGCATTCATCATCTACATTAGTTCACTTAATTCTGCTAGAACTGATGCTAACCTAGAAGTCCTTATATGCCAGAACAAGTTTTTTAAGATAGCCCACAGTTGCACCGGAACAACGATATTCCGTCACAGATTTTAATGTTTAGTTTTAAATGAAGTGTTCTGATAATGATTTAAAAGTTTGATACAGCTATTAAATTAGCAAATTTGTATCTATAAAAATAGCTTATCATCATATGTGTTTATTTAACAATAATATGATATGTATTTCTGACAATTTGTTGATTCGTATTAATATTTGAAGATGCAACTGAATACAACTATTACTAGCGTTGTAATGCAGTCACCTAATGTAAATCTCATTTCAATTTTAAAACACTGCATACTAATTCTGTATGGAGAACCTTTGTATTAAAATAAGAACTAATGCTTTAATGTTTTTGCAGATATTTTTATAAATATATGTTAAGGCTAGTTTAACCTGTTAATGTTAACAAATAAAATTGTTCTTGATACATAATAATCCAAATACTACATGAACATACACATAATATGTGGAAATATAAAGCAACTATGAGGAAAGTTCATTAGATAAACAAATCAAATCACGTTTTCAGAGTTATCTAAGAATAGTAGTCGGATATGTACTAAAAACATACTTTGTGATGACTCTAGTGTTCATGATTTTGTTGTTGTGTTTGTTCGTATTAAAGTT
Organism: Rhyacophila evoluta; assembly: GCA_022683975.1. NCBI lineage: Eukaryota > Metazoa > Arthropoda > Insecta > Trichoptera > Rhyacophilidae > Rhyacophila > Rhyacophila evoluta. Next base: position 8,563 of record JAGVSQ010001792.1, on the reverse strand, counting down.
AAACAACTTGGTAGTACGGCAAGTTGCGGCATGCCACACCAACATAAGCAGCTACTGTTCTGTCGGTCAACCAATGCTGTGGATGTATAAACACAAGTGAAGCAAAAATGAATACTAAAGGCATACTCAATACTTTTGTGACATGAGGCCAACTAACATAACTATATCACTAGCCTGTCATCAATATATAATATATAAAATATGAAACTGAAAATAAAATTAAATTATAGACTATCTATCATTGAAGTTTAATCTATATTCCAAATACCACTGAAAAATCATTATATGTAAGTAGAGTACAAAAATATGTTTTGAAGTGCTAATAAATCAATATTGACTTGACAATTGAAAGAAATGTTAGTAACATTACTAATTAAAATGACAAGGTAATATAATATCTTTCACAGTTTGATTGCTTGATTAACATTCAAAGTGTGTAAAAAGAGTTTGGTTGACGTCATATCATAAAAGAATGACCGCAAGCATTGAAAAACGAGAGTGCGGCACGGTCGCATTGGCAACGGTCGGCTGACCTGCCCGGCCAGAGGGCCTTGCATCTGTCGCACAATCCTCTCCATGGCCCGTTCCGTCTCTGCCAGGCGCGCCTTCAGCATGTCCACCTCGTCATCTCCTGGACCACACCCATTCCGCCAAATATACTAATGATTTTTTTTTCTTATCCCAATGTTAATATTTGTTAAAGCGCAAACAGATTGAAATTTTTATAAAATAAAACTTATATTTAATTCTGTTGATCTGTCATTAAATAGGTATGTACATAAAAGCACCGATGGAGGGTACTTTTTTCTTCTATTTTTATAGTGGCGTAGAAACGTTGATTCAATTATTTTCTCATTAAATTAGCATGTTTTCAAATAATGAATACATATATAAAATTAAATTGTATTTGCAATGATTATCAGATTTATATAAAATGATTTCCATAGATTTTTTTGTATAAGCTGTTATAAATACTATGGCTTTATAAAATACGAATGACAGATGCCAGAACAATACATCGAGGTTCCACTGTAAATCATTTTCGTTACGATTGGTTATTAGAACTCATTATTCAAAGGATAAGTTGCTGTCAATCAAGAGTTACAAGTTTGAATCATATAGCTGCATAAAAAATGAAGCCAATAAGATGACGGAATGGCTAAGAAAGTTCTGTAAAAATGATCTGCAATCTAAAATATATCTCGAGATAAAGCGATTGACGTTTTTGAACCATTTACTCCACAGTGAATGAAATCTCATTTTTGTTTTTGAACTGAGCATTGATAAACAGGATTCTGTTTGCTGTGAAATGAGCGTCACACTGTCACGAATTGTTTGTGTCAACAATATACAAATTATGATTGAAATTGAATTTAAGCAGTAGATTTCGACCAATGAAGTTGACCTGGCAACATTGCAACACCCGTGCTAATTATTTAATGTACATATTGGAATTCTGTTATTCTGGTAACCACCTTGAGAGGAGTGCTAATTGAAGTGCTACCAAGAATTTGACGGATCGGAAACCAAATAAACTTTCATACAAATTATTCAGTAGACTATAACGATTGAAAAACAAAAATGTATATATTTGCCAATATGAATCAATAATTTTATTTTCAACGCTGTTGAAATAGTATTATTATATTTTTATATACAAGTATTTTACTATGTAATAAATAATAATATAATTGAAACACATTGGGATCAGAAAAAGTCAAAGAGTTTTGACAATATTTAGGACAATGATTTGACAATATCTCATTCTTCTTCTAGATTCATGATTATTTAAATGCTTGTTTATGGGATATTGACATATAAAACAGATAGGTTACATTGTAAGACAGACATTATCGAGTCCATTAAGACCCAGTGTGAGTTTTGACTGATCATAATAAAGATAGCCCAGTTAACAGAAATCAACTGTATTAAGTCATTTTGTTGATAGAGATGAAAACCCACTATAGATGTATCAATATAAATACAGTCGAACTTGGTTATATTGAGCATGATTATACCGAGATCATTGCTGTAATCTCCAAAATAGTTCAATTATTAAATCTTCATACTTATAATATAGTTGTGATTATGTCTACATGGACATATACAATAAAATTTTCTGCAAACATTCTTAATTCTCAAAGTAATTTGCAATTCTTGGAATGAAACACAAATATGACGTAATGACCAGATCGAGGTATACATTATATTCTTCATTCATGTGAAAGTTTACTAAATATACATTGATGGTGACTGAATCGGTAACCGTTAATTCCTCAAACATTAATTCAGGTATCAATTATGTTATGGTTTCCAACACACATAAATTGTGTTAAATATTTAGTATAGATAAACAACGAGAAAATTCTATTCTTATTTATGGTATTTCTTTTGAGAATTATATAATTATCAAGTGCGTGATATCTAGAAAAAGAGTTACCCAACTCATTGTGGGTATATTGGGTAAATTGTGTTTTTTGGTCCTCATTATATCCAAATTCGATTGTAGTACGTTTTGCGAAGGTACTGCACGTTAACAACTCACGAATAGTTTTTTTTTTACAGCAAGGTTAGTTGTAAATTTAGTCGGCAGATGACTGTACATATATAAGTGGGTTATCCAGAATATCTTAATTGAATATACAAAATTAAAATATATTTAAGTATAAAATAAAACATATCTTACTCGTGTCTCTTTCTTTGTGTCCTGATATCACAATGAAGCATGAATAGAAATAAAATTAAGTGTTCAAAATACAATAGTGAAGAGAAGCTCGTAAAGCTTAATACATTATATTAACATGCTTGTTATATATAGCCGAAATCAGAATTCAATAAAAACATATTACAATAAGCGACATGAGAAGCTTCTAAAATTTTACATTAGTTAAAAAACAAAATGTAATTTTGAAAAAATCATCCTTAATAAAAGGTATACAGTACCTAGATAATATGCCTGAAAGAATCTATTACTTACATCAATATTAGATGTTTATTGATTGATTAATTCTTTATATTTAAATTTACTGTGATGAAACGTTTTTTTTTGCTTTGTTTAGTGTCCATGACATTAGATTTTTTATTGATTTTAAAACTAAATATGTATTAATCAAGTGTTAATAAAATGAGAGTTGTCATCTAATGGCTAGATGAAATTTCAATAACTTGAATAAAAAGTGAATTTTTAAAATATCAATATCAATTGTTTGAAACGAAATTATTATAAATTGCATTTTGACAGATGTCTTAAAGACAGGGCCAACTTCAAATTAAACATTTATAAGCTACAGTTGACTTTGGACTTACTGGTAAATGGCTGTGAGCAATGAAATTAGGAAATAATCTTACGATTGTTACAATAAATTCTCTACGCATCAAAAACCATATACATATTAATATCATGTATTACATTAAGTATGTAATATGGTAATAATAGTGTTATGATATGTAACACTTTCAATAGGGTTACAGCAAACATCATCGTAATAATTATTTATCGATAACAGTGTAAATTGAGCGGTCATATGTATGGAAAAAATTAGGCTTTTTCATTATTGTTGGCTTAACCTAGGTAAATTTGAAAGTCATTTGTATCTATTAAATGTCTGAAATATATATTATTATTTCAGTCCAAGGATTTATTTCTTATATTAAATCTTGATTAACTTCTTCAATAATGAATTATTCTAAGAATATTGTAGAGAACTTAAAAAAGATAAAAAAATATATATTTTATGAACTTTACAATGCAATAAAATAAGAACATGGGTTATCTTACCCAATTTAGTCTCAGGCGTTGAGCGGTCGCTTCTACCAGACTCATTGAAGACCTTTCGTCTGAACTCGGGATTGGATTTGATCGGCTCAAATGCTTGCCCTTCGTTTGATTTCCGGAACAACATCTAGAGAAAGAAAAAATAATATGTAGATAGACAATTTAACTTCGCAAGCATCCATTGTATCACACAATCAATTAAATTCAGGCTAGTTATTGTCAAAAAATGATGAGTCATCATTGTCAAGGACTTTATTTACTTGAATTTGTATTACTTTGTTCTAATTGCTGATATCAAGAACTTTTTTCTACTTTCTATAGCCTCAACACTTACTCACAATGATTGAGAATTGTTACAGAACGATGTAGTTTGACATTTGAGAACTCTTCATTCATATTATATGGCTTACATATTGGAGTCCTTCCTCAATCTTCAACATTTAAATAGATTATTATAGATTTTGGAGACATTGGAGGATTTTAAGATCTCCAGGTTGTGATGTGTCGTTCACAACTCACGCCTCCTACTGACAGCAGTTGGTCTTGGGTGATATCCAACATGTGCCTTGGATACATATGTCTAATAATTTTATTTTTCATGTGATTTTCTAAAAAACTATTCAGAACTTAAGAAGATGATATACAATTAAATAAAGCATGTGTACAAGAGAAGAATGTTGAAAATTATGCTGTGATAATTATTAGATATTTACCTTAAAGACTGTGTAGAGGAAGAAGACGACAATACAGAGGGTATATAAAGGCATGAGGAATCCTACGGAAGATTTGGGAGGAGGCACCACACCTCCGGCACCACCCATCGGAGGACGCATGCCACCTATGGGCATAGGCTGTAAATCAAAACATTATAAATTACATCCATTTCAAATTTGCATCATGAATCGTAAACATATTTCACTTTTAGTCTAGTTTCTAAATCTAGTTCAACATTGATAGGGAGTTTGTAATATCTTCAATATAATAATTTCAAATCAATTAAAACTTCCAAACAAATGAGTTGAAATTCAAATAATTTTGACTAAATATCATTATATATCGAGATAAAAACATAATTTTAAATATAAAAAGCCAATATTTTGCTGCCTCGGTATCCAAATTGAAATATATCTGTTCTTTGGTACAGGAGGTCACGGGTTCAAGTCTTGCAGTAAAGATTTTTTTAAATTGAAAGATGCAAAACTAGATGACCAGCAGATTGAGGAGTTGGCTGACAAATAAATCATTGTGAAAAATAACACGTGACAAGACAAGTGTATACAAAGCGAAAATCTATATGTTCCACATTCATGTATAAATATACAGAATTATAGACTGTAAGACACTGTGAATATATTTGAGTGAATCTTTAAACTCAAATAATATAATTTCATGATAATAATCACAAGGTATATTTAGTATTTTTCTAAAGTACGGTTTTATTGTATGTTATGGTAGCTATTAATTTAAAAATTTTACTAAGGCTAACCTAGATAACAAATTTTAGTAGAAAGCGAACTCCAGATGCAAATATTGCAAGCGTCATCAGTCCAAAGTGGGAATCATTTTTATTTTTTACACAATAGTGATGTGCCAAAAATCGATTTGCAAAGAATTGATTCTGACCATCACTAGCGAGTGCTGTCATAAATATATTTTTAAGAATCATAAATTATAGTCATGCGTTTATATTATAACAATGGCGCGTTTGCGGTCTGCGTTTGACGACAAGATCGTAAAACTTTCGGTGTGTGCCGATTATTGTGCAAACACATCTATTTTTACGCCATCGCTAGTTCAATTCACGTGCGACTTTCCTTCGTCGACATTAAGGTATGCACACGTAATTATATTAAAATAAAAACACTTTTGTAGATTTATTTTATTAACAGTAGCAGATAAAAATCAATGAGGATGCCATTGACAAACTTTTGAATTGACGAATATTACGTTCCAAAATTGAATTGCTATTTTTTGAAAACAAAACTTATTGTCAATTCGTTACTAATCGAAATTATTGACACATTAGTTTTTATATTCTCTTGATAGCATGGCAACATTTTAACATACGATTTAAATATATTTTTAATTTTTTATACATAATGATTAAATATTTTCAATATGAGTAATAATTTATTGACGTTTATTGACTCCGTGGTTGATTACAATAGTCACCACGTGATAAGTATAATTGGATGCTGTAGTTTTTTTTTATTTGAACATTATTATTTTAATAGATTGTAAAGAGTCCAAAAAATGACATTTTAAATTTGCCGCCTTTTTGCGGAAAAAACCAGAGTAAACATTTTTGTTTGCGTTAGTAAACGTTAAAGTTAAATAAATTATGCAAAGATACACAGTCGAACAACGCGTAGAAATTGTAAAAAAATCATATTAAAAACAGTGAAAACTTTGTAGAAAAACAATGTCTGACAAATGCTTTATATCATTATAAATTTCATTTTTGTACAACCATTATTTATTTGACAAAATCAAAAAAATAAGTCAATTTACAAAAAAATCATGTAAACAAAATTATTAAATTTCATGCAGTATTTTTTTTCATATTTCTAATAATGCTGGATTTTTTTTATTATTAGATTCAGTGTTTCAATATAACTGTCAGTCGATATCAATTCACTGCTGGATGAAGGCCCCTCTTAAACGATTCCACACCTTTCAATAGTGTGCATCGCGAGGTCACGTACATCCGCAGAACTAATCAGTCAATCCAATAGCCTCTAGCTTACATTTGTAACATTTTGTACTTCTCTAAATGACTATTATATTTGTCCACCAATTATCTTCTTTTCGGATAGTGTCATGTGTCCCGCCACTTCTACTTGAGGTTATTAGCAAAGTCTATTCTATATCATACCTTTGTTTGAGTATTTCATTTTCCGCATTCACTTGGCGATAATTCAACATATTTTTTTCAGATTATTTCAAAATAAATTTCTTTTGTTGATACAATTAAATAAAATAACGATTTTTAAAAACTCGTTCATGTAAATGTCTGTTGTGATATTTAAGTGTTTCACTTTTATTCTAAAATTGAGATTAAAATACCTTAAAAGTAAAACGCGGTTGGAGAGCAAAGTGAGTAGGGATTGCAACCTCCCCACTAAGTAATTAATACAATGGAAATATTTCTCTTGACAATACGATTTGTTTCATATATAATTTAGAATAAAACAATTGGATATCATACTATACAAACGGGAAGCGAATTCCCAAGTGAAAGTGAAAATTTATTACCTCTCTACAGTAATATGATATTTCAATAAACCCATTTAATAAAGTGCTTACTATACTTAAAAGCCCGCCATCTCTTCATGCCAACTACGTAAAAGTATACTATGGAGTAATAAACTTGATTTATCATTTTGATAGCGTAACTTAAACAACTTTGTAGAGCGCCTTACATTCGTTCCATATTTATATTGTATAATAGAACTAATGTCTGCAAGTATTTCGCACAACTTAGTGAACTGTGGAAGGCCAACACTATCCTCTATTATAGTTTCCATATGTTGGTTGAAAGGTTTCTCAAAAAATCTTATCTCTTACGACAAGCGAGAAGGTTTACCTCAACAAGACTCGATATTAACAGGGTATGGTTAGTTGGAATGAGAATCACGTAGACCTTAGTACATGCCAACCGAGGTTATGGGGGGCTATTCCTGTGACACTTCTGAGCGCTTCATGTTTGTTATGCCACGGTATACGGCTGCATAACAGGTGTGGAGACGTGGCCGGTATCGGAAGGGAAATCAAGTGTGGTGCATTTAGAATTTTTAAAAGACATTCCAAGAATACACGGCTGACTGTTGTTTATAAGTAATGCAATCTAAAATTGCCAACGCCAGTCGTAAATTGAATTATTGGTCGCAGGTAAAAAATGGCGAACGTGCAACGAGCGGGTAGGTGGACTACCGTTGGCCTGATAGCGTTGCCAAAAAATCTAAATCGCTTTTCGTCTCGGCGTTATCCATTGAAAAATTTTCACTTGAACAGTGACTAAGTCCCCCAACACTTTCGGTTTTTTACTGGCAACACAGAAAGTGAGCGTGAGTTATGATTCCTTTCCTTTACATTCCTCTCAATTTTAAAGGTAAAACGAGAATAATACATGCCTGGATGTATTCATTATACGTGTAAGTTAAAGGCGTTGTTCACATATTAGCGCCGGCTAAAATCGACGCATATCTATTATTATTTACGATTGCGCACAGCCAAAAAACGACAAAAGAAAATAGTGATCTATATAATTTTGCAGTATATATATACTATGTTCATACCAAAATTGGAGCATATTAATCCACACAATGTGAAGATATCTACTCCGAAAGTAGAGTATACGAATCCTCGCAATGTGATGACGTCTTGACAGATTATTTTTCACGAGAATTGTTTTTCAGATAATTGCCCAACTCAATGGGCGTTCAGTTCTGCATTTTAGGATTTTTTCTAACCTAACCTAACTTTCTAGCCTTCTGCCAACCTCTACGCCAAACTATTTTTATATTTTAATGGATCCAACTAGTTGATTTTTAAAAGATTTTATTCATACGCAATTATATTTTTAGACTCATATAAAGTTGAAAGCGTATTTAATCGAATTTTGTCCGTATATCTATGAACGTTTCACATTATGTTAATCATACCCAAACTTGCTTGGAAGAAATGTTTGTATTATGTTATTATGTAAATATACCGAATCCGAGTATTATATGTCGTCGTCAACGCGAAAATATCTCCTATGTGGTCGATTTCACGAAAATGAGTTAA
>JAGVSQ010001791.1:6171-27344 GCA_022683975.1 Rhyacophila evoluta | reverse complement strand
TTCTAGGTGGATACTAAATCCTAGGTTGATATATCCCCAAGTTCGAAACAAAAAGCGACCCGGGCAACGCCGGGTACTGATCAGCTAGTGATAAATAAAATTTCCAGAAATACCATTCGTTTAATAATTGAACAAAAATAGCAAATTAAAATTAAAAACTATGAGTAATTAGTACCAAAGATATGTGCAACGCGTTGCTATTTGTTATAAATAGGACAGTAAGCAAGTGAGTAAGTTGTTATGACGACAACGTGTTGTCGCGCTGCCGAGCTGCTGTCACTCTGCCACCGTGGCACTTATCGTAGCCTCGGCCTTAGGCATATGTTACTTTGTATATTTATAAGCAACAAAAAATAACTATGAATTAATACAAATTAAAGAAGTACTCACGAAGATTTGTAAAACATTAATTAAAGAAATCGTATATATAAAATGTTAAGTATGTCTAAGCTTTTTATAGTTTCAGAATTGTACTGAAAACGGAAATGATTCGATGCATTTAATATTATTTTATACAAGACCAATAGTCAAAGAATATATATATATATGTCATTAATGCTACATAGGAAAATAGATTACAATTATGTAGAATCGACATCAATAGATGTATGTATGATATCAAATCACTCAACTCTACAGAATACTATTATAAACGTTTTACTCTTATAGAACGTAGTTATTGTACTGTCGTTAAGTGCCTTTTTGAGATAAACATTTATATAAATGGCATTTAATCTGCCACGTTAAAAACGCTTTTAATGAAAAATGTAATTCACTCGCATTAAAAGACCTAGTAAAATACTTATCTTATAACATATACGGTCACGGTCATATTGATTGAATAATCTATTATTACAAATCAATCAATTATGATGTGAATTGTGGTTGTGTTTATTCATGAGTCGCCTTTGATAGATACACTAATTAATGCTGCGTACTTACACCACCGCTGTGCGTACAAATTTATGATCCATATATAATACCGTTACATTACAGCTTATCTTGTTCCTTCATAGGCGTTTAGCTATGATCATAAATTTAATGTACATATTACATAAATAATACACTATACAATATACAAAAACCATTTTTTAAAAGGATTTTTAAGATTTTGCATTATAATGTATTTTAAAACATATATATTGACATGTTGCTAAGTAATTTATGACGTCTTTACAATTGCAAGTCTAACAATGCTAACATTAAATGAAATAGTCAAACCAAATATCAAAATACTTGGTTTTTCAGTAAATTTTAATTGACATTAAGGCACTGCTACTAAGTTTTCACAACAACCAGTAAACATTTAAAAATATGTCAATTTATTTAAAGAACATTGCAGCAAAATGTATTTGCATTGCTCCTTTGAATTATAAGGTATTAGTAAGAGTGGATAGATAAATTGTTATTGTCATTGCAGAATGAGTTTGTTACTACTAAAGGATCTAACACACGAATGCAATCCTAACTTTTTTTTTTGTATTCATTATTACCGTTATAAGAAAATGGGCTATTTTTTATTTACGTCGACCACGAAAAGAAAGAAACTATCATTAACTTGCATCTTTCTACTTAGACAGTGAAATAAAATTGTATATTTATAATTTCAACTGTATATATGTGAGAAAAAGAGAATATTCTTGCATTCACTATCAGCGTAATAAAAATGAGATATGTTTATTTAGATTCCTTTTAATATGGCAACACACATATCATTTTTGATTGCATACACTTTAATTGCATAATATAATTTAAACAATCTGTTTAAATTTAGCCCGCAATCTCAGGCTGCGAATCCTCCTCGCTGACGTCTTGACTACCGGGAGACGAGCATTCAGTATGACGATTAAAAAAAAAAGTCACGGATTTTTTTAAACCCTTTTATGAAATCAATTTTAATGCTGTATCTTTATAATATAATATTACCTGTTTAATTAGGGTGATTTCTGATGAAATTCAACTAAAAACAAATGTATCAGGTAAGTACAATCTCCCTCATGTATTACGAGATAATTGAAAATGTATCCATAATTAGTTCAAGATTAATATAATGATTTCGTTTCTGGCTGAATGTGTAGGGGGAGATGTTGTTTTAATTTTAATTGGATTTCATTTCACAAAACAGATTTCAAGATTGTTTTTGTTTCTCTTATTCTATTTGTTTCTTTAAATGTTCTATAATTACATAAGTCGGGTTCGTTATCCTAATTGAACGAAAACAATATGCCGCGTCATTATTTTGAAAACATTTATTAATTAATTTTCATCATTGGCATATTGAACATCAACTCACTATAATACTCGTAAAATACCCACCATTTGTTTTATACTTAAATTGAAAGCTTTTAAATCCTTAGATGCTCATTGTTTCTGAGTCTTTGAGAAATCAATTAATTTTGCCAACCATTATTATTTTTATTATTGTGCAGTCTTCAAAAAATCTTCTAACTCTGGGTTGATACCATATTAAAAACCTATTTCGTCTACTTATTTTCCAAGCTTTAAATACTATTTCATTGGTCACAATCTGAAATTCCCTTAGTATTTATTATTTTAATTCAAACATCACATCTATGCTTTCAAATTATTGTTATTTATGGAATTAAATTTACTTATTAAAAGGTTATCTTTATAAGTAAACTTGGCTAATGCCTGAAAGTTTTGTGTTCCATATCTGTATGTAAAATAAACATCTTTTGATTAGTATTTTAATGGGAGAATTTTAATAAGTTGGGTGATAAGCTGAAATTCGTTTTTATAAAATAATTTTTCCCATTCTAAATACTTAACCGTGGCTAATGCTAGTAAAAAAAATGTAGAATCACCACTTGCTATCTAGCAAAAACAATGGAAAAAGTCTAGCTTTGCTAATAACAATTTTGAAAAACGTGTATACTATCTTTGGCAGCTTATTTCAGCTATGTCAGTTATTGTTATATTTAAATAAAATAGCGTTAAAATACTTTGGATTTTATTAATTTCTATTTATGTAATTATAATACTATTTGCCATTAAGCGAAACAAAATTTATAATAAACCCTTAGGAGACATATTAGATTTTTGTTAAAATTGTATTACAAAGGAAGTATATAAACTTGTTCAAAAGGAATGGAGCTTTATTAAATCGTACGGTTGTATTTTTAATGACTTAATTTAATGAAAAATTACAAAAAAATAATAACAACTTTTTATCAATAATTAAAACTTATTAGCACTAACTGTTACAGGCTTGTCATTATTTCTCAATAAATTCATTACACTTAATTCTGTTTCCACGTGTATTTTCTTGCAATGTCCAAAATATTCAGTTATCCATTTAAAACTTTAAGAAAGTATAGTAGTGTATTGCGTTCTGTCACAAGCAATCCACTAAAGCTATAAATCTGGCAGTTTTCTCCGCGAAACTGTTAGTTTATAACGCGGTTAAAGTTTCAAACGACAGTTACGTTTGTAGAAAGACACTTCTCATCTCTACTACTCGTATAAACTACTCAGTTTGTTCAAATTTACTCTTCAAAACTGAAATAGCTAAAGTTCTTTGGACTGCAGCTTGTGGCAGGTTATCAATATGGAATATCAGTTTATATATATTCAATCTATTAAGAGTATTAAGAATATATACAAATCATCCAAGACTTAGCACGCACTCAAATATGCTAAAATCAAAAAATTTATAAAAATATGCAAACAAATTGTATTTGTCCCACTTATCTAATTTTGATAAGCAATTATGTGAAGAGATCGTCAGCATTCCTATAAGATGCCTCAAATCTTTAAAAGGCAATTAAATATACTCACTCCAAACATTTTGATCTTTATAACGTAAAGATTTATCATAGTATTTTTATTTTTAATTGTTTATTAGCCAATCAACATTCAGTCTTGCCATCAGACATCTAGTATCAATCCATGCACTATAATTTCTTGGCCATTTAGAAGGAAGACATTTGAAATTTGATAAAGATTTTCTGAACAGTTGATTGTTACTCCAGTTATTTGTGATGTATGACTAAATATAAGGCCATACGTTAAATTTTCTCAATATGATGTGAATCTTCGAAATGCCGCCCTTTAAATATTTTTTCTTTCAAATAATCGTAAATAAAGCATGAATCGTATAAATTAATATCGGAGTAACATAAACTAACATAGAAAAGTGATGAGTAAAGATTTTTAATAATTGAACAATTAACATTATATTTTGACTTCGCTGCTTATGCCGATCCTTTACAGTGCCGCCTAAAGCCGCCGCCTCTCTGTATCATAGCACAACACGACCCTGACTTCATTAAACTAGCTTGACTCTACTTGACTCTACTTGACTTTTTTTTTTAATTGCTTAAAAGCCATCAAGTTAAATTTACGTAGGAGAATAATTGGTATCTTCAGTAGTTTTACCTGTAAAAAATATCATAACTCATCGTTCGTAATTATTTCGGAAGAATAATAAAATAATTTAAGCTCATCAATTAAATTAATTTTAACTATTAGAAATTAGAATTCAACGATATTCAATTATTTTAGAACAAACTATTTAAAAGTCCGATACCATGTTTTCTTTTTCTTCTTACAATTCGTCAATTTTGCCATTCATTTTATAATTAACCACACATTTCATGAAAATTTAATAATCCACACATCACATTTATTATAATTGTATACATTATCTATGATTAGCTATGTCTTTAACATATGAGAAATATTTTTTCTTTATGAAAACTTTCAGTTACTTAGTAACAAAAGCTATTAAAAAATCAATACAATAATTTTCCGTTTCAAATAATCTTTCAATTCTAATTCTAGTTATTAAAACAGTTGACAAATTGTATTTTTAATGACAGCGACTATCGATTCTTTAATGATAGGTCTTATATTTTTTATTATAGGTAGATATCTTTTCTGTTACAACTTTTCTGATTCGACCAATGAACGATGAGCTACAATATATTCATAGTCATTGACAAACATAGATAAGGCACACTTAAATGTTTAAGGTATAAAATCATTAAAATCATCACAATATTTTTTTTACAGAAATAGAAAGAGTATTTTTAATCAAACAGCTAGCCGTAACTTAAAAAAATGAATGAATGATTTTGAACGTTTTTGGAACATGTCGTGAAAAGTATACTAATAAACCTATGTGAAAATGTCCCAAAATAAAGAATATATCGTCGTATTACTGGAAAAAGACGTTAAAGTGAAAAAGTGAGTTTTTCATAACTAAAAAGACGATATGATAGTTAAGTGTGTGTATTTTATTTTACGTTCTTCATAAGAATGTATAACTATTTTTTTGTATAGACTTTTTTTCATGGATATATAAGATAGCCAACCATCCAAAATGGTTCTTTTTAGTAAAGAAGAAAATAAAGGACATTTTTTCGAGGCGGTAAAGGTTCACATTGCGTTGAAGTACCGATGATTTTAATAATAATATTACAGAGAATCGAGTCTTAATCTATGTGATAGAAAAAAAGTATTCCATAATGCATTCACTGAGATACACGATTGGCAAAAACGAAATTGACTATGGAACATTGGACTTCCCAGTCTTTAATCGGTCACAGTGCTTTTGCTTCTAAGTTCTATCAGGTTTTTCTTATTGATTTTTTTACTAGCTTATGTGGTGAATTGTAGGATACAAATCACATCCTCTGGGAGTGTCTTCATTTATGTTGGTTGAAAAGTAGACGCCTTTCATGTCGATTTGATCATTTATCAGAACAGTTACCCATTGTAATTTGGCTTTTACAAAGATTAATTTTCTAGCTTTCAAAACATTTTAAAATCTCACGGGAAGCAAAGGGGTCTCTTCTCAACAAAGTTTAATATTAATAGGACTTAGGTAGATTGAATAGTAATCACGCACAATCTAGTGCATGCCAACCATGCTGCTTCTGGAACACTTCTGGTATTTCGAAGACCTCATCATTTTGTTACGCCACGGTATACGCCTCCATAGCATGTGGAAATATAAGGCAGATAATTGAAAAGAGAAAAATTACATTATAACCTTTTGTTGTACAAATATTAAAGGTTTGTAGCTATTATTAGTGGGCAGCTATCCGTATAATTATCATAATTTATACTTATATCCAAAATACGCATTAGAACCTCATTTCACATTTAAACTAGCTTTTTGAATGACGTCAAAGAATACTGTGATTTATTGATCGCACTAGTTACTTGTTTTAATAAATGATTTAAAGAGTTATTATTTTTTATCGAAACCGACTTCAATTATTATCAGGACCATTTTTAATAAAACCCAATACACATACCAGTAAAATAATTTTTGAATTACTTATAATACATATTGATTAGACTATAAAACTGTAATGTTGTATAACGAATCAACCGTTGCAGTATATCGTTGTTTTCTTAGTGTAACGGAACATTCTGGGATATATCTAACTCTACAGCCGCTCTCCCTGGCCACATTTGTTTATATGTAAGCGAATAAAAAGTAATTAGCCTTGATAAATGTTAGATAAGACTCATCTTCGCTGAAATAGACTTTGTTTTAAATTCATTGGTTTTCTTTAATTACTTTTCCTGTTCATTAATTTCTAAATCGATGGACTGTAGTAATCACAATCATTAAGATTTTCCATTCATTTTAATTGACTTTACATTTGCGAGATAGTCCTGTTCTGGAATTGAGCACAACACCCATTAAATTTATTTAAATAGTTATTAAAATGACAAAACAATTATAATACTTTATTACTTTATCTTAACAAAAAATGGCTACATTTGTGAGATATGATACGCAATTATTACATACACAAAATAATTAAATAAGGAAGCAAACTATTAAAATTGTCTGGAGAAGCATACATATATGTTAAAATTACATGTTTCTAAAATATTATAAAAGAATTTATGTAGGTGTATTGCACATACTTGTATAATAAAAATGAGTAGATCATAGAATTTATGAATATTTATTATAAAAACAGAAATCATTGATTTTTTTTTCAGCAATACTTCTAAGTAGAAATGGGTTTGAAATATAAATATTCAGCTAATAATATTAAATTAGTTTCTGCCAATGAAACATTTTTAATAAATAAGTAGTGTATTAGGATTTTTAAAAAACTTGGAGATTTAAGAACTAGCCAGCCAGCTTTCTGCTACGTGAAAATTTAATAGCAACGCTGTAGCTAGTTATTAAATACGTCTTGTAGATATCAGAAAATTTCAATCCTTCTCTTGTTTTCAATGCAGTGGAATTTCTTCATTATAGAAAACCAGGTGGTAGTTTTCACGTGTATTGACTAAACACGATAAAAACACTATCCTCCTCTATAGGACGCGTAAAAAAAAAAGTTTAATATGATGACCTAAGTGGTAACCCAAGTTTTGTAAAACTTGTGTCAACTCTCGGGGTATTCAAAGCCATGAAATTATTTCTACCAGATATCTAAACTCTAGGATACGCTTTATTAAAACTAGGTGTAAGGACGGGGCTAGTGTAAGGTGGACATATTATAATTTTTTAATCAATTAGTTCATAATAATATAATTCATGAGAGGCATCACTATACTAATGTATCTTCACATATTATATATTAATAAATTGTGCTTAAGTTTCGCGGTAATATTTTTTAGGCTGGCTGTAAAAGAAAAACTCGCAGCTGTGAAAATTGAATTAAAAAATTACTCTTAAATAACGAAAAATAAAAACTTTGGGCAATCTCAGTCACGTGCGATCCAAAGCAGTCAGTGACAACTCCTCTATTTTAATTCTAAAAGTAAGTAGTTCACTTTATGTCCTCTTCTGAAAGCTTGGCTGAATTTTTAAATTTCAGCAGCGTTCAAAGAAAACTTATTTTTCATGATCCTTTTGTTTCTACCGAACCACAATGCAGAAGAGTTAAGAGTTAAAAAATATTAAACGTTTTTTCGCTAATTCAGTTTGAATGAGTAATTTAATTTCACTCCTGAACAATTTTGCGACTCAATTATCGTCAATTGTATTTTTTATCATGATCTTTTTTATTCTCATATAAATTTCACAGAATATTTGAGACGTTCTTTTGATAATTACTCGCATAATACCGACAACGTGATTGTATTAGTGTATATTACATGTTAAAATATAATAGACCAAATTTAAAAGATGACGTATATGACGAAAATTGAACCTCAACTCAAAGCTCTACAACTTCGTACGTTGAAAAGGTTCAGAAAAGAAACATTATACCATTAATTTAAAACTGTCTATTGCTAATGTTTATTATAAACAACAAAACAAATAATCGCAAGTCAACTGCTATGCTCAAATTTCGGTGTATAATGTCAATAGGCGTTAATGCAGGTATCTGAAGGACACTTGCTTAAAACAAAGAAAATTCTAGTGACTTTTTAGAGGAAGCTGGATTCTGTTTTAGCTTACTAAACCATCAATTCTAATAATCGTGTCCGCTTTTGCTCACTTTTGGCAATCAACATTTACTCTTAAAATAACCCGATAAAATATTCCACTTTCACCACGGTTATTTTATTTTGGTCTCAAACTCTTTATTGAACCTTTTCATATATTCTTAGCCATTTCCGATTCAAAATTGGAATACAGTAAAACCTTGATATAACAGATCTCTATATAACGAACTTCAGATACAATGGACAAAATATCCGTAAAGAAGTGAAAATACAAACATCAGAAAATGGTTGTTCGAATTTGTTTGAGAGCCAAAATACAGACATAGATTTATAAGGCTTAAAAGTTTTTAATTTCCGTATGTTTTTCTATTACCGAATAATTATGGATCAAAAGAAGTCGAAGAAATTTTTTTAAAGTGATTACAAGTAGTTGAAAGTAGCCCAGGGACTGAAAGTGAAAAAGCAGATGGATTCTATGCCGAAAAAAAAATCGTTATTTACACTCAAACATAAAAGAACAGCACCCATCAAGACTGGCCTCATATCGTATGGGCATTCAGTCTTCATATTAATTTTTTTTAAATCTATCAGATATAGAAATTGAGCTCGCATTCCCCAGATTTCTAGGTACTCACTCTTACTTCTACGCCACCGGAAAAGCACAGACACTGTAATATTACTTCATATTTTATTGTGTCAACTATCATTGTTTCACATAATTCAATGATTCGCTGATTTGAATCAAACTTGTAGATTAAAAAATATATTATAAGAATACTAAAGAAGTGTTTTATTTTGTTTTATATTTCATAAAAATAATTTATAAAACTCCACAAATAGGTGGGATTTGTTAACACAGAACTATTAATGCGATTAGTATTTTACTAAGTCTGTTATTTATGTAATACGCCGACATTTCGCAATATTGATGACGGTGTAACCACATTTACAAATCATTTAGATTTAATAGAAATATAATTCCCTATATTTTTTAAGCCAGATACCTTAGTATATGGTATATCTTTTATATTGAATAAACAAGTTGTTTATTTAACAAGTTTTAAATAATATCAAAGAAATGTAATTAATTCAACGATATGTGAAGGCAAAATCCACAGTAGATTTAATACTCCGAAAACTATTAAAAACTATTTTGACACTTTCGTGCGATCGTGTTCATAAAATGCACCTGTTGCTCTAAACTTTATTGAAATATTAATTTTTACGGTTTCCTGCGGTAAAAATTGTGACTGCCATAAATATATTTTAGTGTTTTCTAATAATGACCTTTTTTATTCCTCTGTAAAACCAAATATGTAAAATGCAATATCAATATATTCTTATAAAATTTTTTTTGCGTCCGAACATAATAATTATAAGCAATATATAATTATTTAAACATAAAAATATTATTCTCCGTATGATATTACCAACATTAGAATCATTTTAAAATTTTGATATTAAATGAACTTGGCTTTTGATCATACTATCACCCATAGATTTACCATAAACTAACATAATTAACCTAATATTATCTATTACTACACCTATTTGATTATAACTTGAGCTTAATCTAACCTTACCTACCAATACGTATTCAATCATGCCGTAACACAATCTAACCCGGTGATTCTCAAAGTGAGGGTGCAGTAGGGGTCATAGTTATATATTTTTTTAAATCATTCTTATTACATATACATTTAATAATACAGTCATATTATATTGCAACGCGATATCTAACATCGTTACCATTTCTATAAATTCACATCGTCTATCACAAGATATTTTGATAGTTTTATTTAAACTTTTCCTAAAACAGCGATGATGTCAAAAATGAATAAAATATGTAATAAAATACAAAAGTCGGAGCACTATTTATCGAAATCCTTGTTCTAATCAATGTATACTTACAAATAACATAATTTAAAAATATACATTGCTTAAATATTTTGTCAAGTGGATTAGATTAGTGTTTTTCAAATTTTTTAGACCGCGACCCCCTTTTGCATTTAAAATTTTGGAAGGACCCCCCGAAGAATGGGTATGAGTAGATAAACATCTTGGAGTGAAAATTTATTTTAAATTTAGATGGAGGTAATTTTTTTCTTTTAATTGCAGTAAAGCACTCATAATTTTGATTAATAGCAGATTTATTTTTAGTATCAATTAAAATTAATTACTTCTTTTTGGCACATCTTTGATACGTCATCTATTTTTTGCAACCCCCCAAATATTCTTTGGGACCCTCTTGGGGGTCGCTACCCCCATTTCGAGAATTACTGAGTTAGATAGTTGTATAGTAGTGGATAGTTTGTTAATCATATATCTTACTGTCATAACAAAAGGACAGAAATGTTACAATATATATCTGATTAATAAGGTATGTTACATTGCAAAAATTAAGCCAACGAGAATACGCTATTAGCTTTACTCTTCGTTACTTGCACAGTAGAATTATAAAGGAAAAAAAGCAATGTTTTAGGTTGGTTAAACAGATATACAATCGACTAACCAATATTACCTATTAGTCTTAAAAAGTATTTTTGGTTACCGTATCATAAATGCTTGTGCTTGGGTTTTAGAGGTGGCAAATTCCACTCCCACGTTTGCATACAGACTAGATTAATCAAAAAACGTCTTCAAATTGTACTCTATATACTCCATTTTCAGAATGTATTCATTAAAAAAATCATTAGCTTTTGTTTGTCATCAATAAATTTTGATATAAAGTATTTTCAAGACACATTACTAAGCAACTGAGTAGAATAATTTGAAATCTTCATTATTGTGAATAATGCAACATATTCAAACATAAAAAAGCTCACTAAAAGGATGTTTTGAAGCATAGACTTCATTTTATTAAACAATTCTTAAACGTGTAAATATAGGGCTAAGTGAGGTGATTTACCTGGCACATTTATGAAGGGTCTGATAGACCCGAAGTAAATTCAAACATCTATTATGTCTGCGAATAAATTTTATCTTCAGGCTCTTTTTTTCAGTAACAACGCTTCATGAAAAATGAAAACATCTGAAATATAACCACTATTTTGGTTAGTTTGATTAATATATGGTACGTTTTTTTTATAAAATTTTATTTTTAAACAATCAATTGATATTCTTGCAACAATTAGAAATGCTCTGTCAAGATTATCAATAATCAGTTCGAGATGGGTAGCCAATATATTGATACTTATATATTTTTAATTATTCACCCCATATAATCGTAACGTACGCGCCTACCTATGCGGAGAGTGCTGTTTTAATTCCTTATCTGTCAGATTTTAAAAATACAAAAATTACAAGACTAGATACGCAATGGGTTGAGTAATTACCTGACAAATAATTCTCGTGAAAAATTATCTGTCGAATCGTCTTCACATTGCGAAAATCCATATACTTCGGACTGGATATCCTTACACTGTGTATATCCATATTCTCCACTTTGGGAGCGAACATGGTAAATATATATATAGGATGGATCCAGTAGATTAAAGTTTAGCATGCTCACTTCGTAGACGGAAGATGAGGATTTAATTCTTACGACAGTTCGATTTTCAAAAAAATACGCAGGACTAGATGCCAGATAGATTGAGCAATTGGCTGACGATCAATTTTTCTGGAAAAAAATCTGTTGAAATAAGTTTTATAATGTGAAAATTTATATTCTCATATTTTGGAGTGGTCATCTTCACATTGTTGATAACCATACCATCTAATTTAGTGGCGCAAATGTAATTTTTACATAAACAAACGCATAGCAAATAATAATTATCTGTTGAATAATCAATCAGGTAAAAATCTTTTTGTGGTACCTGTATACATGTTTTTCAAGTGAGCTTTATGGGAAAATGTGTAACAATACGTTAATCTAAAGTGAGATATATTCCGTATTTTTAACAAACATAATATAACCATATTATTTAGCTTCAAAATGATCCACCCGACGTATGCCAATATTTATATTAATTAAACTACGTTCTGAAGTTTTTTCGCTGTAAAAACTTATAACCGACGAAGCAGCACTAAGCATAACTCGCTCCTTATAAATAAAAGTACGTGCTTGGTCCCGCTCTTACGGTCCGCCTCTGTCGACGCCCCATCCAGGGCCAAACTCATCCCCGTCGCCCGAAGATAAACTACTTGCGCAAAATAAGGTGAACAACTCTCTTCCCATTACCATTTTACTTTATCAAGTCACTTAGTTAGCTAACTTCGATTAACTTTGCGTGAATTATAAGTAGGTAATGTTTTTGTTTTCGCAAAAATCCGCGCAATAAAAGATTACGGACACACCCGAGACACGACAGCGAACGGGTTAAAAAATATCCACGCATCAAAAAATTGTTTTTTTTTTTTAGTACCCGTATTATTTACAAATATTTGCATGTGTTTGTACACGTTCACTATCTATTCGATGTATATTTATAAAACACAGTGCTTTTAAGAAATATGGTTAGTTAATACTCTTACATTTTCCCAAGTTGTACTACATTGGATGCCGAGTATTATAATCACGTATAATTTTATCAATCGGATATAATTTTGACAATCAGTCGGCAGTAAACTCAATTCTTTATTATGATCAGTTTTCGGCTATTGTTATCAGTCCTCAACATTATTCGTGCGACTTTACAGCAATGTCTTTGAAAAACACTAAAAATACAAGGATTATATTTAGCAGTTTATAAATTCGGAAAACGATAGACAATTCATGATTTTTTCAAATAAATTTTGTGGTTTTATAAATTGTGTTCTATAATATTTTTAAATCTTTTTGCTCAGTGTTATCAGCCATTTATTGTTATCAAATATTGATCACAATAAGGGGCTTTCACTACATTACATAATTGTACTAAATACAAACTATAAGTGAAATTGTTTTGTACGTAGCCTCTTAGTGAGTTTAATGATAGAACATTGTCAAAAATAGAATAACTTGCATTTCATGACATTCATTTATTATCCACGAGAAAAATATATCCATACTAAAATAAATTCTCGGACGTTAGGTTAGGTTAGGTAATTTTATTTGATATTGCTATATTATGCGGAGTATTATTGTCTGTGAGGTTAATGTCCGATTGGTTATTGTTTTAGAACCAGTCATAACCTGTGCCAAAATTCGTAATTATCTCATACAGAACTTCAAAGAGCATTTATTTAAGATAAATATTAATCATGAGATGGTATAGCATCTCATGAAATATTATACAAATTATGAAATATCATTTAAACCATTTATATATGAAGTACGCTATTGTGTTTTTTTTTATGTCTAAAGATGAGGTGTTCTACCGTCCACTTAATAAACTCATTAGTTTTCAATATGATTGTTCAATCTTTAATGAGAATATTGGCTTCAACAGTAATGAAATAACAAATAATTTTTATTTAGAATTCATGCACGCTTTGGTGAAAATTTTGGTATTTTACCATCATCAAAACTTTGGAAAATGTTGCACGCATGTCACATCACGCTATACGCCCGTGTAATGTTAGAAGATAGACAGCAAATATGACAATTCAATAATTTCGATTATAAAAATATTGACAGTAAACTGTAACAAAGCAATTCATCTTTTCATCTTATATGATTTTTTTATTTGATGCCCAAACTTTATATTTAAATATAATTTGATTTTTTTCATTAGGACTTCATTAATTTATGTCAATAACAGCTCATTCACCATAGTAATTTTAAAATTTTACTAGGAGATGAAATCTTCAAGTTTATACAGTTTGTATGAATTAAAATGCGTATTTGTAAAACCTTGAAATTTTAAAACCATTTTTACTATTTTATTGTATTTGTTACAAAGATGCATTTACAGTTTGCAAAGCTCTGATTTAAGAGTGTACAATTTTCTAATATGTAGTTTTAAACGTTATAGTTAAACGCATCGGAGTATAATATGGCATCTTAGTGAGTTTAGGAAACAGAGATCGGGGTTTCAAGCTCCACAGATGTATGACAAAAAATGAAAGACATAAATTGTTCAATACATATGGCTTCCTCCCAAAAGACGAAAAGCATCTTTGTAGTAGTTTTGGGCTTGAGTCCTACGATTGCCTAGAATTTTCAAGAAATAAAAAAATACAGTCATGAACGTTCAAGAAATTGGATAATTAACAGATTAATCCTCTTTTTTTTTAAATCTTTCAAGATAAATCTTTACGTTATGCAAATTATATAGTATATTTCTGGAATTTTTATCTTTATATTGTAAAGATTCACATGATTTATTTTTAGAGTGGTTATGGTTAAAAAATAGCAATTAGTTCTTTACAAGGTAATTTTCAAAAAACGTGTAAATTTTCAGGGTGAAAATTTACTGTGCACGCTATTGCACATATTTATTTGAAGATAAGTCTTTATGTTATGGAAATAATAAATATACTTACTAAAAATTATATATATTTTCTGTAACACGCTGTATTTACAAGTCGATAATTATATTGTGTGTATAGTATTTTATCAAAGAAAATCTAGGTACGGTAAAATACAAAACTATCACAAGTTAGTACGCATTATAATGATGATATATTCTGTGAATTTAATTTTGCGTAGGAACGTAGCCTAGCAGCTATAACATATCAAATTTTCTCAGAATCCTCAAATGAATTCAGTTTAACCCTATAGTACACATTAAACTTAGTTTGCTTACCCCATTTACTATAAACCCGAAATGTTTAATATCCACAATGTACATAGACGTACAATATACATGTTTTATGACGTCAGAACTCTGACATGAAAAGGTTAAATCATGTTATTATTCATAGTTGTGCTAAATATAACTTATAAACGCTTAACATTCAAGTTATAATTGAAATTCATATTGTATATTTTTATATCAGGTTTCATAAAAAAATGATTATTAGTTATATTTAAACCATATTCGCTCTAAAATTCAAGGATAGCCACGCCAAAAATCATCTTATTACCTGAATCATAAAGACTTTTGTCAGCGCTTTTTACAAATAAAAAATTCTCAATATATTGATCCACTCAACGGGCGTTTGCATCTTTATCTTTCTTTAATTCTGCAGATGTTGGATTTAAGCCCGTAATCTTCAGCTACTGGTAAAACTTGATTTATGATTTTTTACTAGTATGAACTCTGTCTCTGAAACTGTTTAAAGTCTATGTACTGTGTAATTAACTTGTACTAGTCTATGAAATGCTTTTTTAATGAAATTTTCGATAAAGCTTTAAGCTTTAAAAAGAAAATGTAAAAAATGATTCGTAAAAGACATAATATATTCATGAAATATTTTGTGAAGGAAGTTATAATGATTGTAACTCTGTTGAAATATAGCCAAATATTGAATAGCATTTATACCATTTAATTCCTTATACAACTCGGCAGTTTTTAGTTCCAATGAATATATTCTAAGAATGTACGTGTATTTATACATCAGTCAAAGGAAGCAGGCTTACTTAAAACTCTCTAAATTACCCTAAGTTTCTTGACCAGTTTCAGCGGTAATGTATAAATTGGCTATCCAACGTATAGATACATCATCACTTAAGCAAAAGCATATATAAATCATATCAATAGTCAAACAATTTTATTTCCTTTATTTTAGCGTACTCACTCCGAATATGAGGGATATCCTTGTAAAATTCACTGCAGTGTGAAGATTAACTTTCAATGAGTGTTTTTAATTTCTAGGATCCGTTATCTATCACTCAATACAAGTAATTAGCATTCAGTTTTGTATCCTGATATTTTGAAAATCGTTAAACAACTGCAGGGTTTAAAATTCAAAAAAGTATCCCTCGTAGAAACTCTATCGCTAGAGCTAATCAATCTAACCAAAAATCGATCTTAAGCGTACAATATAAAATTATTATTTTATTTATCTTTCAATATATTACATTATACGATATAAAATGTTATTATATAAATACCATGTTCGCTCCTAGCATGGACTATATAGCTCTACACAGTGTAAATATACCCATTCCGAATGGATCTCCGCAATGTGAAGTCGTCTTGACAGATTATTTTTCACGAGAATTATTTTTCAGACAATTACTCAACCCAATGAACACCCAGTCCTGCATTTTCAAAATTTTAAAATCCGACAGATAGGGAATTGAACCCGCATTCCCCGGATCTCTGGGCGCGTAAGCTACTAACTACGCTGCCGGTGAAACAATTATATATTTGTCACTAATATGATTTTATTCATATGTTAAATTTTGTAATTATTTCAGTAATATTTTTATTCAGTAACGCCTTATCTTTATCAGATCTAAATTATCAGACACCGTTTTAAAGTGCTTATCTCATATCATCCTTCATGTATTATATTATATTTCTTCTAAAAACTAAACTATTTGTATCATACATGTAAGTATCATATTATATACTACCAATACAAAATGCCGTTGAAATACTAACATTCAAAATTTGCTTGAATCTATTACTGGGTAATAAAATACTACAATCTCTAATCATAATGTAAAACTTCTTTGGGAATAGAGATTTATAAATAATATCATTTCTTTTTTTCTATATTCATTTCTCTGCTGATTTTATTAGAATTCCTACCTTCATACATTATTCGTATCAAAACAAACCTTTTACGACTGATAATACGCGATAAATTCATATCTAGTTTATCTCTTCTTTCCCCCAGGCCAAGAAAGGCCAGTCATCAAAACAGTTTTCTGTTTTATCGTCGTGTCAAAAGAAATTGGACTGTTTTATTGATATTATATTTCTTTTATCGATTAATATACAATAACACGTGTATTTCTTTGAATGTTTTGGCGATGTGCATAACTTACACAACTACATTTAAATATAAATAGATTAAATACATTGTACATTTTATTTCGTAGTATTTTAAGAAACCTAAATATTTAAATAAGTTAAGGTGAGATAAATGTTTAAAATAAATTACCATCAACCACCATCAGTTTAATGCTGTTTTACCAAGTTCGCTCCGAATGTGGAATATATATAGCATGAAGATATCCACTCCGATGATGAAGTATATGAATCTCCATAACGTAAAAACATGTCTTAACAGATTATTTTTCACGAAAATTTGTCGTCAAACAATTGCTCAAACCAATGAACATCCAGTTCTGTATTTTAGAATTTTCAAATACCCAGCAAACGTGGGAATCAAACATGCATTCCCTGGATGCGAGGCGCACACGTTAACCTCTTTTTTACGGGGGAGACAGTATAATGCAACAGCGTTCTTATAATATGTCTTCAGTTCAATTCAGTTCATTTATTCTTCATGATGAAACAATTTAAGCTTGTAATCATTATATATTTTGCTGTAAAAAAATATTGAATTATCACATATCAAAAATAATTAAATAACTGGATACATGATTTGTATAAATATATAAATGCAATCCAAATAAATCAATACTAAATTAGTTAAACATATCGTGTTCAAATAATACATAAAATAGTTAGTATCCGGTTATACATAACCGCTCTCACTCAGGCGGTGTATATCGAGTACTGAATCGATGTGTTGTTTTTGTTTCCCCATATCGACGTTATTACCAGTGTTAACTATATTAACTGAAATATAGTGGATTTAAATAAATTATTTGTTTCATACATTCCGCATAAGTAATATAATGTTGATTTTGGTGTATTGACATGTAGTTTTTAAAAATTAACATTTTAAATATTATCAATGATAATGGTGATTCAACAATAAGGTACTCGGCTTAGTCATTAATTGGTTATAAAAGTTGTATACACCAGAGAGCCTAAAAATGTCAAAGTAAGAAACCCTAATCTAAGACTGGAAAACATACATTTATACAAAAACAAAATCCTGTCAACAATGTGGCATATTCTATAATTATTTTTAAAAAATTAAAATGATCAACAATGACAAATAAAAAATAACGAAGTAATAAAAAAACTTTTTACTAACCAAACATATATATTTTTTTTATTTAGAAATAATAAAATTTTATCTGTATATATAAATATAAATAAACTAATGTAATAAATATTTAATGTGAAAATCATATTTAAAGTACTCAGTTACAAATCAAGAAAATAATATTAATTGTACAACATAAAACTTAAGTAATCGTCATTATATCCGATATCATAATTATATTTCAGGCATTCCAAAATTTACATAACATAATTTTAATTCTCATAATTACCTCTAATGACGTTGACAGTAGCAGAAAGCTCGGCTTATTCGCTTATTCCATATAACCATAATAACTTCCAATGAAAACCTACACGTCACAAACTTTGTTAAACGCTAATTGAAACGGATAAAAACAAAGTTAGATTACCCAACAGCACACCGAAATGTAGGCAATTAAAATCCATCCTTTGTGGTATTAACCATTACACACCCTCACTGTCATTAATCCAGAGCGGGAAAAAGTTCCGCTATCAATTAATTATTGACAAACTTGTTAGTAACAACTCATCCGCAGACAAAGGGTTAAGGTCCGAGAATAAAAATTAGCCGCATAATTCTATTTTCACGTCGATTACAAGTTGTTATCAGTAATCACTTGAGTCTTTAAAATTGATAATCGTTTTAAAATTCGATTGTTTTTCCGCGTTTATGTAAAACAATGTAATGTATTCGCGACGTCTTGGACGCCTGGAGCCTACGCTTCACGCACGACGGCCCGGCGTCGACTGAAAACGGCGTCGGTTTATAAAACCCGCGCAAGCGTTGCGACGTCTCTATACTAACTATACAGCGCGATTCAGCATGCGCGGTTTTGCCTGAAAGATAAACATGTAAAAAAGCTCTCATACGCAGACTGACTACTTACCAGAAGAGCTTTGAGTTAACTTTACTTATCTTACGTTATAACTTCAGATTCCGTTTCCCAATTCAGTTCGCTTATTTTATGTGGATGTTATTATAAAATTCTATAAGCTGCGCTTCTTCCAGTAACTGTAAAAGTACCATAATTTGTTCGAGAGAAAATACTCAGAATCGATAAATGTATTTTGCATTGAGACGTGGCAGTTCTTTTCCGTATTTTGATCAAACTGAATTTCACAAACAATTTGAATCGACTCCAGTTACTATCAAAGTTATGTAACAAATGAAGTTTAAATAAATCTATTCCCGATATACACTCAATAACAAAACTACCCTGAAGCAATATAAATACTCATCAATAGTCGATCTTCTCAATATGTGTTAGTCTTAATTGGGATCTACTTAAAACTTAATATACAAATATCCATGCAATATGTGTTGCCGCCACTCATATTTAAATAGCTATAGATACTATTAACAGAAAATACATGAGTGCATTTATCTGTCACAGGTACTTTTGCGGTCAGCGTAAAAAATCAAAGACGTGAATATTCACATATTATTTGAAATAACAAATTTTAGGTTGCCTGATTTACTTTCAACTTTTAAAATCATCGCCAATTATATACAAGAGACTAAAAATATTTTACGTAGCGAAATTTGAATTTTTTAAAGATAGGACGAATAAAAAATATTATAACGAATAACGAATGACTTTGTCTCTCATCCAGGCGAAGCCAAGTATTAAAAAGCTATTAACTATGGTATATTCCATAGATTTTTCTATAAAATAACATATGAATAGTGTAATGAGCCATTGGAATATGTATTTATATCGGTTATAACGTAAAAAGAAAAACGTAAAAAATATAATATTAATTGACATGACAGAAATATAAAATGTTTAAAATTACAATACACTCAAAAAGTACATCCATTTATTTGCATCAAAGCAGTAAAAAAATACCAATGACTGTTTTTAAAATTTCGATAATTAATGGATTCATTTATTTCGATGAAAGAACATGGTAGAAATCATCTACAACATTGAAAATAATAAGGAAGCTTTCATGATGATGTTCACACACTCGTGTATGTTTATATTCCTAGACAACTTATTGTTGTATATATATTTACACAAAAAACAGAAGCTTCATAATTAGGCTAAACAAAACGCAAGTTTCTGGTAGCTCTTTTTTTCTTCACTCGATCAAAGCTTGCATCGCAACTTTGGTGAAACTGAGTATAAAAGCACGCTCATTTTTTGTCCGTTTTTTTTTCTTTTTCCGCGCAGCTGCGAAAGCTCCAGTCCTCGTTCTGCTATGATATAGGGTAACTAAATGATAAAAAGTTGTTTTGGCCGGATAGGTTTAAAATTTTGTTATCGTAGCATCCGTGGGAAAAATATTGTCGGTGGAGAATGAAGTGGACTTTATCTGCGGGATGGCAGGTCTGTATATCATACACCTACCTTCGTATAACATATTATAATTTCAAAGCTTGTTAAGTTACAATATAACCTATTTTTATGTATTTTTTCACAAAATAAAATAACGTTACTTTCAAAGGTGATATTTTCATGTTTTAATAGTGAGTTACATATAATAATTATTTTAATTTTATCATAATTATTTTTTAATTCCCACGTGTTACATCATATTATATAACACAATATTACTTAATTCTTCATTATTATAGCCTGGTAGCTGAGACATAAATGTGGTCTGGAGGTCTGGTCATTTCTCACGGATGCTGGATATTTAAAAATTAAAATATAAGTAGGACTGGATGCTCAATAGGTTGAGCATTTCGTTGACAGTTGATTCTTATCAAAAATAATATGTTAATGTATCTCTTCACACTGCGGAGATCTATATAAGTACTTCATTTTTCCATCTGTTGATCTATATACTTAATTTTTGGAGCAGGCATTAATGTGTTATTTTTTCATAAAACAATAAATGTTTTCATCAGTATTTTAT
>JAGVSQ010001790.1:0-27345 GCA_022683975.1 Rhyacophila evoluta | reverse complement strand
TGGTGTCCATATGCTCCACTTAGGGAGCGAACATGGAAGAAGAAGAAGAAGAAGCATGTTAACCATTACAAGGATGTTGTCATGTCAGTGGTGATTTTGACCATACTGAAAATCGTTGATATTCATATAGATTAACAATAATTGTTAATCAGCGCTTATACAGCGAGCCATCCAATTTATGATAACATAAATAAATACTCGAAATTACAACACTTTCTTGCACTTTCTTGGTTTATTAGGCCGTTAAAAGTGTGCTGTATTTGCACTCTCACTCGAATCTTAATAACATAAATAGTTTATGGCCATAGTGACGCCAGCAAATATCCATCTCACAAATCAACTGTATTCCTGAATTTCTTTTTGGAATTTCTAACTCATTAGCATGCCTCGAGGCATCGAGAGAGTTGAATGCATAATATTTGAAACTAGTGCCACACTGTGGTGTTGGAATCAACTTCCAACTCGCTGATACCAATTTTGCTGAACTTACCATAATTTTTGAGATGTTTAAGTAGAAAAAAGTATCTCTTAGAATTTAAGAAATAAATTAATCTTAGCTTTTTGTTGGCGATTGTTCACAACACAACACTACTATGAAAAAATTATATTTTTTTTATGAAATTTTTATGAAAACTGTACCATCAAAACAATGCATATGCAAAAATTTTCAAATTTAAAATCAAAATCACTCAAGATCCCAATATCAATAATATATATATCCATATTGTACGTAAAAGAACGTAGGTTTGTGTGGTGTTTTAAGGTTACCTGTATTTTCGCCTGTCATCTCCTGGCGGAGTAAAGCTTCCGGTGACAGATCTGCAAAAACCAAAAAGTCTAACATGTGGAAACAAAAACAGCCAATGTGAGGAAACACGAAAACCCGTACCCAGTTTTAATGTTCAACAAATTTATTACAGATTAGCAGAACGGAAGCTTTATTGCACAACAAATTACGTGACTTGTTACAAGCGTCTATGTTGTAATCTAATAAAGTATTAAATTGCACCTTTATACAGTTTGGGTATTAAAATTATTTTTCATAAATGAGAGATTAATTATGAAATATAAATAATTAATTTTTACATTAGAAATGCTTCTTCAAAAGAGAATGTTACTTTATCATAGAAAAATTAGCATTCTGATCTTGTAACAGGATATGTACCCAAAATCTAAAGCACAGGAACCCTATACAAAATCATGGCAATTTTTACCAGAAGATTTATTAAAATAATTGATTTGGGTAATATTTAAATATTAATAAAAACCACAAGAATTAAAGTGAAGTGTAAAAAATTGCACAATATTGTAAGATTTTTACTTTCTATTTCATAGTTGATTTCTCCTACATGAAAAATTGAGGAAAAACAATAAAATTGTTAAGACATTTTAGTTACTGTAAGCACATGCATTTTTGTATGTAAACTATTTATGAATTTAAACAAATGTTAACATCCTTCTTTACAAAATTTGGTCTGTCAATTAACAAGTAATGATTTTAAAATTACTGTTAAAAAAAAAAAAATACTGATTTATTTTAATGGTAACACCAATCCATTTGAATTAGATAGCTGATGGTTCATCAGTGGTATGTTATGAGATCGCGACATTTATTTGACATGAATATAATAATTAAATGTGTTTAACGAAGACCTATTTAATAAAAAGAAAATCTAATTTTGTATCTATAATATTATTATTATAGTATGCATGTCAAAATTTATTAATATTATATATCATAAATTGAATATTAATTGAAATTTCACAAAAATTCTGACACTTGTATTGTGTGCGTGTTATTGTTACATACGTATGGCAGCCCAATGGGTTTCGACTGATGGAGGTCCTGTTCAGAATTTTGGAAAAAAGTGTTAAAGCACAGAGAAGATATATGTTTTACAAAATGGATAAAAAAATTATCTACCATCATTGTCGGAGAATGTTAATTTTAAAATGATATGTTGGCAATACATACATACAACAATTAATCAACTACATAACTTTCAGGGTTAAAGATAATATACATATTTTTTCTATAATATTAATTGACAGTATAAAAATTTACTGTAGCAAAAATGTCATAACAATCAGAAATATTATGGAAAACATTACAAATTAAATATAAAAATTACCACCTATAAAAGCATTTTTATTATATTGGTGTCTATCTATGTGTGTTGTATTCATTAAATTATTCTTGACTAACATTGTTTTAAAAATATATTCATCAAATTAAAGTCAAGAACTTATCTAACAATCAGTGGAAAAAATTGATTGGGCTAAAGACTATTGCTTTTTCAACAGTATCCTATCGGTCCAATATTAACAAGCCCTGAATCAGGTACTGAAGTCGGCAGTAATATGAATTAATAAAACTACTGGCCAGAACAATTTTTCTAATGATGAATACATGAAAATAGACTTTAAAGAAAATATAATATGTTTACTTTTAACCAAGCAACTATAACCTTTTCTACAAAGTATTTTGTATGTACATGAAATCTACTTCATAAATGTGTCCAAACTAAAAATCACAATATAGTCCACAATCACAGCTCTCGCAAGACTGCCATAACTATGAAGTTTGAAGAGTGAATAAACTGTTTTGAATTGAGTAAATAAAATTAATAATGGATGATGATTTTGAATGATTTAAAATAACATTAATGAAAGTATAATACTTAAAATGTATATTCTGATACAGTGGAACTCTAATTTTACGTTACGGAATACATGTTTTCCCATTATTTACATACAATTTCTGCGGTCCTATCACATTCTAGTACATTTAATACTCGCTTTTATGTTTTTATTTCTCGCAATTTATGTCTGAAATATTTAAAATTCAATTATATACACATTTTATTAAATACGACGATTAAAAATCTTTAAAAAGAATTAATATTGGGATAATGCAGAATATGTGCACGTTTTTATTTGTACACTCTAAAGTGCTCATGATCAAGGTTACGCAACATAATTGGTGGGTAATACCATATAGTGCAGAGCCCAATATCACTGATGGCTAGAACTAATTTCTGAAAGTCCTTTCAGAATTATGTGGATCTTGATGACATCAGAAGTTGTGGAAATCAATGATATAGTGGACAGCCATATCCACGAAAATGCCTGATAATGGAGAAGAGGTATATTGAATCCATCCAATTCCATAAAAGAAGACACTAGAGGGGGCTCCAAAAGCTATTTTACTAGTATTGAAGACGTACAAAACGAAACCTTCAAATCAAAAAAATAAAAAATACCAAACCGTTCTGTACGATTTTATCAATTAAAAATAATTTTAAATTTTTTTTTAAAATCCCCAATCTAGGTTTACCCCAAAACAACATCCTTTCAAAAACGTAAAATCAGGTTTTCATTGTACTATAATATACAAAGGACGATCTCATGGCGGTGGAACATATTTTTCATCAATTCTACAATAGTTTTGAGCAGTAGTAACTGGAGCATCTATACATTGCTAGCGTCTGGTATTTGTTATGCATACCAACTAAACGCTGTTTATTAATTGAGTTAGCACCTACTTTGCAGAGCTATAATATGATAAAAGTATTTGTGTGTTGAGTGTGTATAAATATATACATCTATAAATAGGGACAGATTAATCTATTGTATAATTATTGGAAACTGAAATTAAGTGTAAACTGTTCCTAAGATTCCACTCTTCAAAATGTGTAAATCGTTAACAGCCATTATAAAATGTTTGTGCAATTAGCAGAATTTTAAATACATATAAAAAATGGCAGAATGAAGCAGGTTAAAAAATGTTTTTGCAAATAGTTCTTAATAAATTATTAGATACTATTCACAAGAAAAAATAAATATTCTATTATACTACGCAACACTAGAATGACTATGTTTTGCAGAATGTAAACAAGCACTAATTTGTGTAAAGGAAATATTGTGCAAGTGATAAATAGTGGCTAAAGAATTTTGTGGGGTTAACCATTTATGGGGGTTAAAAATAGTTGAGGATTGCTGGTTTGATAAATTTGTTGTAAATCTTACCCAGGGGTATGGCAGGAATGTGCGGGGTAATATCGGCAGGCTTGATGGTTGTGGCTAAAGGTGTACTGGGGCCATTTACCAATACCTTTAATATCAAATAATTATATTCAATTATAAAATATCATAAAGTGTACGTTTCTGTAATAAATACATTTTGTTACATTCATATTGTGAATAGAATAGAATAATAACTTCCCCTTTATCAGTTAAAACATAGATCAATATTGCATTCAGCAAATTGAAATAATATATTAAAGTTGTTGACTTTCAATTTACTAAAACTAATTCATCTGGTAAATCATAAATCCAATAAACAAGGGATTTATCCTATAATTAACCATTTAAAAAGGCCAAGGACAGTAAAATCGGGCAATATTTACAAAAGTTTAATACTGTTGTTGATATTTTGAATTAACCAGAAAACCAATTACTCCGTGAATATTTTTAATCGTGTATCTACTAGGTAAAGTGAGATTAGATTGTTTGAAAGTCAATAATTATAAATATATACATACGAACTACTACTTAACATAGATATTTATTTTTCCATATGATCCATTACCAAGTGTTTAATAACCAATATGAATCAATGCTTTTTGTTATTTACGAAGACATCCATAATTGATAACTAAATGACCGACCGTTTGTGACTTCATTGTTGTTTAGCAGTATAATAAATCATAAAAATATAGAAGCAGTAAACTATGGAAATATTACTATATTACTACAGCACTGGTGTAAATATGAAAAACTTCTCAAGCACGAATTTTTTATTGTATATTGTTGCTATTTTCAATGTAATGTTTTTCCTTAATTGATAAAATAAAGTGAAATACTTAATGTTTTACCTGTCCAAGGTAGTTGAGCAGCTTCTGTGCTCTGTTCTGCGATTGCTTGAATACAAACAGCTGAGGATGTTCATCGATGAAGTATGTGTCCACAGATCCTACGAAATTAAAAATGGGTTTAAAACTGAGAGTAATAAAAAAAAATCTTTACAATCGGACCAGAGATTTTTTGCATATTAATCTGAGAAACCATTCAATAAGTATATTCAAATGTGGGAACTCACCATTTTGGAATTTCTGATTCTCCAACACATTCAACAGGAATGGAATATTGGTCTTGACTCCTCTTATGCGAAATTCTCTCAGAGCCCGGTTCATTTTAGCACTAGACGCTGCCAAATCTTGAGCATGTGAAATCACCTTATAATCAATACAAAATAATAGGATTTAAATTAGCTGAGTTAATAACTCTACTGGTCGACTGGTTCGTGGGGGTTTTATTACTTTATCATCCTATGAATCCAACAAAGCTTTTATTCAAGTTACTTATTTCTGTTTAAAATACCGCTATCGTTGTAAACATTTTGTACTAAGTGAAGACATGTGTTTCTTGTATTTTCATCATTTATTAATCTCTCCACAGCAACAACTGCTATCCTTAAATAAAACTCACCTTAACAAGAAGCGAATCGTAGTAAGGTGAGATGACAGCACCAGCAAATGCAGATGCAGAATCTAATCGAATCCCCATACCTTCGCCAGATCTATAATAATATACGAAATTGTGTATATTATACAGCATATATTATAAATTCTCGGTAAGGGGAAATCTTTTTGTCCACAGTAAGATGCACAAAATTTTGATTGCTTTGCTAAAATTTATTGTGTAAAAAATTACTCCTTCATGAGAACTCATAAATAAAAGTCGACTGATTCCAGAAACTCTTGCCTCTGAACTGACATAAATAGGGAAATTCTCAGAGTAATCTCTATGCTGTGATGAATCACACGGAGTATGGTATTCAGTTACACTCGGGAGCAAAATCGTTTCATTTAATTAACTATTGAGGAATGCAATGGTCTGCCATCTCCATGTATCACTTAACGTTTTTATAAAATATTTTTATCAAGCTATCAATTAACATATAAGACGTTTTTACTCAACCAAAGTATGGTAATATATATTCTAAAGATCACCAACCTATAGTTGATAGTAGATAAAATACTAATATTATATAAAAAGCAATAAAAACATATAATAACCTGAAGACTTGAATTCTGCCAGTACTGGGCTGGAATCCATTAGCAGGATCTTCAGTGGTGACTCGACATTGAATGGCGAATCCTTGTGGAGTGATCTTGTCCTGTGTCAGGCCCAACTCAGGAAGAGTCATCCCTTCTGCCACTCTGATCTGCGATTGTACCAAGTCGATTCCTGTCACTTCTTCAGTGACTGTGTGTTCTACTTGTAACCTGAGGGAAATGTTATTGAAGTTAAAATACCAGAGAGATTCAGTAAATTAAGGGATATTTCATACTCCTGTTAAGCGCAAGTAAAATTAGTTTGATTGTCAAGTGTGGAATCATAATTACAAAAGTTGTGTTATTTTTATTTGAAAATTAATTGTCACATTTGTCTCTCTACTTTTGTAACACATTCACTCTTTCCCATTGTAATATTCACAATGCATTTGATAAAATCCCGTATTACAGAAATACATCATCTAACCTGGCATTGACTTCAATGAAGTAGAATTTTCCCGTATCGTCAAGCAAGAATTCAACAGTTCCAGCGTTGGAATAGCCAACATGTTTAGCCAATCGAATTGCGCACTCAGTCATGCGGTCTCTGACTTCCGGTCGCAGATGCGGGGCAGGTGCAATTTCTACAACCTTCTGATGACGTCTCTGTACAGAGCAATCACGCTCATATAAATGGACTACATTTCCTGCTTTGTCACCTGAAAGTTACAGAATTTGCTGTTCAGTTCTTGCCACGAGCAATTGAAGCAACATGAGACTTAGTATATAGAATTAGAGGAGTTTACTTGAGGAATCCAAAGCCCACCACATGCTTGTAGCACTATGATAATGACAATATAATATATATTTTTTCTCCATGTCTGTTCCCATATGGATCATTTGACCACATGATACAGATATCAATAGAATTCATATCATAAATATATATTTTCTACGACATTATTCTTAATAGATCTTGAATGAAGTTTGTTAGTTATAGGCTAGTTTATGTACTCAAAGGGGAAACCCAAATAACAATTATTGTTTTAACAACTGGCAAACTTTGTGCTGCAAAAAAATATTGTTTCTTTTTTTTTTTGAAAAGATTTCCCTATTATCTGATGGTGCTAATTTTCTGAGTAAAATTGTAAATATAATGTTACGAATCTATATATCATCACTGTATACACCGGCTATACCAATTTCTTTGATGTTAATTAATTATTTATTTACCGAGTAATTGCACTTCAATATGTCTGGGTCTCTCGATGAATTTCTCAATGAACATGGAACCATCACCGAAAGCAGCTTTAGCCTCTGATGAAGCCCTTTCGAAGGAATCTCCTACTTCAGTCATGTTTCTTACCACCCTCATTCCTCTGCCTCCGCCACCAAAGGCAGCCTAGGGAAAAAAATGTATAGTTTGATGTAAATCTTTCAATAGAGTTATTTAAATAATCAAAATAAATTGATAATCATGCTGTATTTATGAAATCATAGTTAAATTTTTGCTTAAACCATTTGATGAATAAAAATATGCGTCCGATCTTAATGCAATTAGAAGAAAGTTGCCTGTAGTAACTGAATTGCTTGTTTTGTTAGGGTATGATTTTTAATATTTTGTTTTTTTAATGTGGTAAGCGTAGACGTAGATTTCATTAACAGAATATTATACTTATATAGAGAAATCCTTAATGTATGTTATTGAAAGTTTTTCATTGAAATATAATGGAATTTTAATACATGTTGCATATTGTATTACATATATTTTTAAGTAAGTGGATATAAAATTGAAATCTTTATAATTGCGCTCTCTTTTTGTCAAATCTACATTACAAATATTATATCTTCAATGTGTCGCGATAGCATCTTGTATAGCTTTTATTATTTTTCTTATATTCCATGTAATAGTGAATGTGTTATACACTCCATTCAAATTGTTTGAATATATTTTATATATAGTACATTTGTCATATCTCATAATCAGAAATATTTAGTAAAAAGGATTATACCTTGAATATTACTGGCAATCCATGAGTTTTGCAGAACTCCATAGCCTCTTCTTTAGTTGTGACTGGTCCATCAGTACCAGGAACAATTGGAACCTCTAAAAAATATAATCTTTGCTGGTTAAGAATAATTGTATCACTTAATAATACGATGAGAAGTGAGAAAAGTATTTTTGTATTTCACAACTATAAATAGTAATAGATAAAAATTGAAAGGTTTAAGAAAATACATAGTGAGTAGTGCTTACTGGCTTCGATAGCAGCTTTTCTCGCAGCAACCTTATCTCCCATCTGCTGAACAACTTTCGGAGAAGGCCCGATGAATCGCAGACCAGCGTCGATGATGGCTTGCGCAAAATCTGACCTGATGAAAAATCAATGGTTAATATGATAACCAATAATCATTTTAATTAAATAAAATACTGTTAAATTTTATTTTCTTGTTATAATTTTTCTTGGGTATATTTTTAGAGATTTTCAATGTTTACTTAAATGCAGTATCAGATGCAGTAATTGGCTGACAACCAATACTTGTGGAAAACAGTATATAAAGATAAATCTTTACACTGTGGAGAATCATATGCTCATGAAATAGTATGGAAAAATGCTTCACAAAGTAAGTAGTGTGGCAAGACATCCGAGACTACGTAAAAAATAAAAGAAACTCTCTAACTTCAAGATAGGCCAGCATAAAAAGGCAAATTTTGTACTAGTATGTGTCCCTGACATTTACCTCTCTGATAGGAATCCATATCCAGGATGAATAGCGTCAACATCATTTTCTTTCGCCACTCGGATGATTTCTGGAATACTTAGGTATGCTGCCACAGGTGGTAAGCCTTTTCCGACTAAATATGATTCATCTGCTTTTTGTCTGAAAGAATACCATTAAAGGAATATTATAGAATAGTCTAAATAATGATTGGTTTTTTATTTTCAAAATTCAAAGTCTTAGGTTGCAAGATTCAGCCTAATCTTCAGGTATTCCAAGGATTAAAATAAATGTAAGATGGTGTACGTTATTTAATCCCTAGCTTTTATAACATTTTTATATATTCGGAATTATTATATTAAACTGACACTAACTGAAATCTGTACTGAAACCATGCTGTAGTGCAAGATGGTATATATTTCATGCATAATGACAACTAACACATGCACCACACTGCATTCAAGTGCAGCATGATCTTTTGATTTCAATTCTCAGTTGACATTTGAACGGTAGAGGAATACTGTGTAATAAAATGATGCAGTGACTACTTATATCAAAAAACTCCTTAACCATGCAGTATCATTGAATAAGCACATCTTCCATATTCTAATTCCATGATAATAAATGAATAAATAATGCAATTATTTAATATTATTATGTTAATTTTTCGTTTCCATCTATGGAATACTGAGTAGAACTTAGTGAATCTCAATTAGGTTACATTCAAGTATTATTATTGCCTTATGAATTTTTAAAAAACATTATTCAAAACAAAAACAAATTAAAAATAACAGTATTTATTATGCCTGTAATTGTTCAAATTGGCCAAGTTATGTAGAAATTAGTAGCACTCGCAATAGATAGTATTCATCAAAAAATCAATATGCCTAATAAATAAAATAATGTATTAAGATTGATTTGAATATCAGATTTACCTGTGCATGTGCATTTTATCTTGTTCACTGTAGATGGCTACAGACTTGATGCCCAGTTCTGTGCATGCTCGGAAAACTCTTATGGCGATCTCGCCTCTGTTGGCCACCAATACACTCCTAATAGGTCGGTACTCCACACCTGATCCAGCAGCCTAGTGAAAGAGTATAAACAATATTAACTATCATTGCTACTAAATACCGTACGTATTAAACTTCTGTTTTTATCGATTGATTAATTCACCTTGGTTGATGAGTATCGATGTCTGGATGATGACGATGCACAGCATGTTGCCCTCGGTAAAATGGCCCTGTGGACTACTCTTGCACACAACATCTTCATCTTGAGTTATATGACTATTTTACTTCAAATATTTGAAAAAAACACAGTATTTAAGAGCTATCACCAATAGCATAAAGTTTTATATTATTTGCACAAGACCATTAAACATTTTATTTTAAAATACCTAGGAAATAATAAATTATGAATAAAGACTACAGTTTAAAATATAAAATAAAATTTAGATATCTTATAGGTATGCTATATTTAGAGGAATGTTTATTTATATTTAAAGGACTAGTTTCATTTAATGTTCAATTACAGTGTTTCTGTAATGCGTCCTTGATCAATCTGTAAAAAAGAGAAAAATACAATTATTAATATTACGATAAAATTTAAATTTATCAGTATAATTTTATATAGTTATGTAAGCGAGTATTGTGGCGTAAAAAACAAAAGCGCCATCAAATTATGGGCAGTGTTTTTATTTGTTAATTTGGTTAATGTGGAACTAGATTATGTGTGATCTCTCTCTATTTAGATAAAATAACTCTTAGGTTTAATTTGTAACTAATCTCATCACCATATTAGAAAGTACCATTTTTACCAGATACAAACTAAAAATAGCCCTCGATTGTGACGAGCAGCGCCCTCATACGAAGGAAGACTTATATTGGAATATTTGGCCTTATATTGTTATAACCATAGAAATTCTTTAGGCAACATTTTGCTATCGAGTGACATAAAAATAACTACTCATTTCTTAATCAATGCTACGCTCCTGATACGTCACTGGTTTGAATAATAAAGCTTCTATTAACACGAAATCGACAAACAAAGGCGAAACCCGACAAGAATAGAAGAACTAACCAATTTCCCGCCAATTAGTGTCTGGTAATAAATCGAATACTGATTGATGTTGCCATAAAAAAGTAATGGCGCCGGCGAATCTTTCGCGAGACGTTCTTTTTTCAAAAAAATCCATGGCGTGTTTTGTTTTAAGGATGGGGTTAATATTTTTTTGCAATATGATAAACAATAACTACTGTTTATTAGCTTTGTATAAATGAATGAAAATCACAATGCTAGATTGATTATTATATTATATTACACAGATATTATGATATAATATATACAAATGACACTAAAATGACAGTCGTAAACACTGGCAGCGAAATTTTATTTTCACGGTTAATGGATAATCGATATTTTGTCATCCTTATTAACAGTGTATTCTCTTCGTGTTTTATTATCGCGTTGGCTTTTAACGTATAGCATTAGCATTATTAATTTTTGTACATTTTCATGGGAGAATTTTGTCATTGTCGATGATTGCATTTTTATTTATGATAGCCATGTGATACACAATGGATTTGACATATTTATATG
Organism: Rhyacophila evoluta; assembly: GCA_022683975.1. NCBI lineage: Eukaryota > Metazoa > Arthropoda > Insecta > Trichoptera > Rhyacophilidae > Rhyacophila > Rhyacophila evoluta. The sequence continues at coordinate 15,964 of JAGVSQ010001790.1, read as the reverse complement.
AAAACTTAAACAAAGCACATACTTACGAAATCTTATTAAAATAAAATACAAATACGAATGACTTTTAAAAGATATGAGAACATCGAATGAACGTAATAATAATCACTCAACCATTCTTTTTTCGCTAAACAATTTGTTAAAAATTAATATCCACTAACTACGCCAATAACTTGTGTTATCATTTCACGTTATCAGAAACGGTAAATATGATTAGCGTTTCGGTAATTACTGATTAGCACACTTGAGTAATTTATTATTTATACTATAGAGAAAATAGGATAATAGCATTTTTAAATGTTATAAAAAAAATATAAAACCTTTTGAATTCGTGTTAGCATTGTAAATAATAACACTAACAGAGATAAAGAAGTGCATATTATTTATATGCGTAAGAGATACGTAAAATATTATTTCTGTTACGCCTGTTTTTTATAGTTGTTTTCTATGATACAAAACTTTATCTATGATACAAAACTTTATCTGTGATTACAATCTCCAGTGATTTGATGTAGTTCGGTTACATTTTTGAGCCACACGGCATGGCGATGAATAAATATGTGGAAAGAAAGAATACCGAATACTACCGTTCACCTGGCAATAAAAAAAATTCGAATTAATATCAGCACATGTAAATTAGTGGTGCAAGCTCGACGGCACCGTGTTGCTATGGTACCATCTCTTACAATGAAATGGTTCGAGTACACAAGAGCAGGTGAGACGGTATATCGATTCGGTATCGGGGTTAGTAAGAAATGATGAGTCCCACATCTGACCACATCCACTCCGTAGATAGTACACATGTCAGCTAGATTATTTTTTTAATGCTAAACATAATTTTCCTTGATTATATGGTATCTAAGACTTTTTTAAATGATTAATTATAGATATACACATAATGCTTTTGCAATCTACATGTGCATGGTTAAAAAGTTACTTATCTTGAATCCAAAATTAAATTAATGTTGTTTTATCTTGTAGCTATAAATTATTATGCTAATTATTTTGAAAAAATGTGTTTCACAAAGACTTTTGAAATGAATTTAAATTATCCATGTTGATACTATTCGAATTAGCATGTTAATCAATTGACAACGCGCATTGGATTGAGAATAAAAAAATGTTGGATTTTGTAATTCAAATTGGCATTAATATAAAAATGTAATATAATAATATGTTCATACATACATACAGTGGAACGTCGATAAAAAGGACTCATGAGGGTGTCCGCTAAAACCGAAAGTCAGGTTTATAAAAATCTGTTTTATTTATGCATGCTATTACGATTATTATTAAATTCAACAAAAGAATCAGCTGTCAAAAATTATGAAAATGTTTTTCGACGACAATACCTTCATCAATTCACGATGTGATTCATCTTCTTCTAACCACTGGGAAACATATTATAAAATATATTTTTTCCGTTATATCGGGTTTATATTATATTTTCTTGATAAGACGAAAATATTGACTCTGGTTATCTCAAAAATAGTTGCATTTACACTAGTTTACTATACTATATACCTACATTTTGCCATTATTTATGCGGAGTTTCAATCGCCAAATGAGAACTCCGCATTACTAACAAGTTTATACCATTTTCGCTTCCCGGCATGTGGGTCATGCGGAACTCCACTATGTGAAGATTTATTTCGACATGTCAATAATTTCTACTAAGATCAACTGTCAGGTTGACACATTGGGCATCGATGTCATGCATATAAATACACGGATAAAAGCAAGGTGCGACAATTAAAAACAATCGTCTTTTAAATAATTAATTGCATATCTAAAATTGAACAAAAAAAAAACCACAAAAACACACATATTTGGGATGTCTTCTTAAAAAATTAAAATGCGAGAAGGAATTTAATGAGAAAATTACGAGAGAAAGTTTTTTGCATTTTTTGCCAGAAATTATATTTTAACAGGCGGTAAAAATAAAACAGTTTGACCTCGAATTCAGAAGCATGTGTTAGTCACTTTTCTGCGTAAAACAAAGCGAAAATGTAACAATAACATAAGTGATTAATACAAGTATTTTTATGGTTATTTTAAAGAACTATCATAGGAAACTAGTTAATGATTGATAGCTGAGAGCTAATTATAGATAGACCCATCCGATGTATGTGTGTGTGTGTGTATACATTTTGATCTATTACGACAAGCGAACTTTGAATTTCAATAATATTTATTTTGAAAAAATACTTCATTATATATTACATATATTCATTTACAAATCTAAAATGCGTAATCTATACGTTCCAAGGTTTAATAATTGGTAAACAGTCTAGCCGAGTATCTAATTATAATATTTTATAAATACATTTCATCAAAATAATCGATTAATATAATATAATATTGTAAATAAATACAATAATTTGGTTAAAATAATGCTTCTGGCTTTTAAAGAAGCCGAACCGAGGATTCAAACGTTTTTATATGCAGTTAAATTTTAATTATTTATTCTTGAAGACAATTTTATAAAAATATGAATTTTTATGTAAATTAAAATAAGCAAGTTCCGTTTCGTTATGACTTTTATTCATTATCTGACTAAAAGTCATGTATGTGGTTTGGATAATGAAATGACACTAGATAAATCTACGGACATGCCAATTTTTCATAATTTTTAATATTACAGTGTTATAAACTTACTATTCGTACGCGATTCTAATTAAAGGAAGCAGAGTTCCCAATTTTACTTTTTATAAAACAATCAAAATATAACATGGCGATTTTTATATTTCTACGTCTATTAAAAAATTGAGTTGACATAGTTTTATAGAAAGCTATGGATTTTGTAAAACGTCAACCAAAAACTAGAACGCCAAAAGGTTTCTTAGAACAGTTTATACTAGGCATCACGTGAAGAGACAGGGAAGTAAAATAGTGTATGAGAGATCGGAATAGGGAGATCGTTGTGAATGAATGCTCCAGTGGAGTGGTGTCGAGTAGGGACATTTGCTATATTTGCTATCAATTTATAAAGTTAAGGAGATTGATTGAGAATGAACAAAATGACAACAAATGTAATCAATAATCTACAAACATGAACATAAAATCGATAATAACTCAGATATTTAAAATAGTAAAAATATATCGATGAATGAAAATAGGAATGTACTTGATTATGTAACCTAATCGATGAACATAACAAAATAATGAAAGTATGAGAAATAAAATAAATTAAAAACGGAAAAAAATAAGTCACACTTTCTCAGGGTGAACATATAAGGATAAATTTATTATCTTATTTCCTATTATTGGGCTGACCACAGAGGGATATGTTTATTAATCGTGAAGTGATTTGACAAACTGTAAATAGCATAATGTAATGCTGTACATACTTGTATAATGTATTGGAGTCATTATCTGGTTATATTTCACCTATAGTGTAAAATGGAATAGTATTAAAATACAGATTTTTTAGCTTTGCTAAGTGAAAAAAAATATTTAATATTTGATACAGTCCGATAACTACAGTCCCAAGCAAACAAATTCGACCATCGATTCATCGGGTTTAACAGTAGAAAGTAAAAAACATATCTGTCAGGACATGTCTTCACATGGCGAAGATTCGTATGCTGCATTTCTGGGGTGGACATCTTGACACTGTGTAGATCAACTACAACTTATGGAGTTAACATAATATTAAAAAAAAACCAGTATGTATTCCCCAAACAATTACAGTTAATCCAAAACACGAATGAAAATCCAGTTAAAACTCGATATAACGGACTTATGCGGGTAAGATGGTGTCCACCAATTTTCTGTATTAATAAATTAAATGATACATTAAAAGATAAGATAAAAAAAAAGAATCAACTTTTGAAGTCTGATGTTCTTTTATAACCAACTCCATCCTCATTTACAAGAGCTTAATTTCATTTGCTATTTCACTTTCAGTCATGATGTGATACCCATGGTCACCTTCATCTACTTCTAACCATTGTAAAATATTTTCTTCGGCTACTTTTTCTCCAGCATTATTCTATACTGTTCTACAGATATCAGGAATTCATGACTTTCTAAATGTATTGATGCATCTTGGCCATCTAAAAATTTCTTCCAACCATTTTCTGATGTTTGCATTTTCAGTTCTTCACGATATCCGAAGTCAGTTATATCGAGGTTTTACTGCGTTACGCACTTATTTAAATTGTATTGTACCAAATTCACACACGACAGGAATGAGTCATCAGTGTACATAAATCAATGGGCCGCCTGTTATTTCTCATTGAGGCTAATAACTTATACAATTATATTTTTCAGACCGCTTTGATCACTGCTTCCATGAAACCTAGAAGACTACCAGAGGTCCGTGCGACCGCTGTGGAGGTCCGTGACAACTTACAATTAATTTGGGGGTGCGTGGACAACATCGGGGTGTCCGAGAAAGGTTGATACCTTTATACGCGCGAGGTAAAAAAACGAGAAATCATTATTCTGTGAAGTAAGTTGCCTATTGTTTTTTTTACATTTTTCGGGTGCCGCGGATTATTGTTATCTAATTTGGGGTTCGTGGCACAAATTTTTTGGGAGTCACTGGTTTAAATAACATGCATTTAATATCGCGCCGATAGGAAATTTAGGAATTAGTTAAACATATTAATTATTTTTATAACTTCATTTCGAAAGTGTTCAGTAAATGATTATTATAAAAGAAGTTCGTCTTTCGTTACGGTTAAGCAGCCGCCCGGTAAATTGAGCGTCAGCTGTTGAACTTCCAATGATGTTATACATTGCGCAAAGTAGGCAAGTGTTTGATTTATGATCTATGACGTAAGCATTACATTAAGATTTGTTTATTGAAAGCGATGCAACTCTATTGACCTATGTCAAGCAATCAAATTCGTATATACAAATAATAAATTTTATGACAAGACAATTTTTTTTGACAGGACTACCAATACAATAAATTTAAAATGTTTTTTGCACATCTCGCAGCCAATGAATGAATTGACTTCCCTTTCCCACCCATCAATATTTTTAGACGATAATAAATTATATAATCATTCAATACAAATATATCTTGAAGATTTTACAAGTGATGAGACTCCTAAAATTGTTTCTACACTCACTGGTTCAAATCACGTAGTTGCGTTCCGCTTATCTTATAAATATGTGCATTACTGTTGATTTGAATCATAGTGAAAAAATGGCAATACAAGTTTTCACATTTTGAAGGTTTACTTTATACTTCACACTCCGTAAATGAGTCGCCAATGCTCCAACAGATGATAATATATTGCAATTATGTGGACACTAGCTTATAAAAGATGACAAGGAAGGCATGAATTAAGCCTACCGGTACTCAATTCTGCATAAAACATAAAATCGACATGGTGCCAAACTTTGCTATATTTAAAGTCGTTTAGAAGGTATACAATAGTGGAAATACAATCGTCGAAAACTACTATCCACCTGATAACTTTTAACTTAATTTTGTTAGTGTCAACAGAGAAAAGATATAAAACATTTTTACAGATATCATCAAGATGATTTTAGTTCTTAATTTTTTCTATTGAATGTTGAATTTCCATTTCGACTTAACTCCCACAACCGTACAAAGATATCACTTAAAGAATCATACGATTGTGATTAATTTTGCTGTTAATGTATTTCATGTAGTGATTAACTCACCATAACTGGTATGTGATGGAACTCTGTGATAAGAAGATAAAGGAGATTAAGTTGCCAAAAAAGTTAATCCATATTGAGACCATAGATAAAAATGTTGATAGGCAAAAAAAAAAAAAAATACAACCGAATTAGTAGTCTCAACTTAATTCAAACTGACATTTAGAATTTGCCTTGCCATATAAGAAATCCTAATGTAGATATCGGATGAAAATTTATGAATAAATTAATGATGAAGTAAGGTTCATATACTGAATAGTGTTAGTATGGAATTCGAAGATGATGTAAAAGAATTGTCTATTTTGACAAACAATTTGGATAGTAGGTTCTAACTGACAGCAAATTATGTTTGTGTGTGACCTAGAAATTGAATTTCACGAATGCCATTCACTGTCCATAACAAAATCATTTAAATGAGTCACTCATATTGTATTTATCTTAAACATATGTATGTGCCCATCATCGTATATAACACGTGGACCGATAAATTCCCTGTATCGATACATGACTTACATTTTAACAAATCAATAGTCCGTTTTTTCATAAGTGTGATTTTTTAGAAGACGCAATTTTAAATTTCAAGTCAATCTGTATTTTAGTTTATATTTGGCGAGAATTTGAAGTCGACGTGTTATGGATTTTGTGGGAAATGGACAACTTTCAGATTCGTGGTGCAGTTCATTAGCTTCACTTACAGACCTACTAGTAAATGATATTAAACAAGATATGAATAATACATCGGGTGAAATTGTACTACCGTATGAAACTGTTCATTTTTGAATAAATGAATTTAAACGTGGCCGCATTTCAGTTTTTGAGTGTGGAGTGTGCAGTGGAAGACTAAAAGAGGTGGAAACACCAGACATGGTGGGTAAAAATCATGATATTCTTACAAACGATCGGAAAGTGAGATTGTTGACACAGTACACATATCAAAAGAGTGCGTAGAAAATATGTTGTACAAATATTTACAAATGAAAAAGGTTCAGTGCCGCGTATGCTCACAGTCGACCAAAAACGCGGACATGAAACGACATCAGACCAATGTTTGGAACGTTAAGGGTTAGCAAAAATATCTCTGGCTTTGATCAATAATATGAAATGAGACGTAAATTCATCACTATACACCGGAGTTTAGACGATAGTCACCACGATGGATAGAACCTGGTAAATGGCGACCAAAACGACCAAAAAATCAACAGACATGTGGAAAGGCCACCATATTTTTAAATACACAAAAATATTGGGCATTGTTGAATAAACCAAATGATGCTATCGGGGAAAAACGACCACAGTTGGCGAATAAGAAAATTATCTTTTTTAGTGTCATTTCGCCTGCTCATGTTCAGCGATAACCAAATGTCACGAACTAAATTTTGATTTGCATCATTATTCATTATATTCTTCATGTTTAGCCTCCAGTGGTTATTTCCCATTTCAGGAATTGAAAAGATGGGTTTAGGGAAGAAGATTCGCATGAAATGATGAAGTAGTAACCGAAACAAAGTTTTATAATTGATAAGTAATTATAGAAAACTTCCAAGTTGTGTAAACATGCATATGGTATGACAGCGTAATAATAGGATGTGAGAACGGAGTGAAACCACTTTGTATAAAACTATCCCGTACTTGTACTTGTGCATGTGAAAAAAACTCGATTGTATCTTCATCTGCGTCAAAAACATGACGGTAGCCTTCAATGTTAAAATAATAATTTTACATCAATTACTGCTCTGGTGGGTGCAAGAACCTGCTTTAACCGAAGGTAAATTATTGTTGTATGTTAGCATGCTCATTAGATACGGGCTAGCTTTCATTGCGCGTACAATATAACATACTATACACAACAATACCTTTAGTAAAAATTGTAATTATTTTGAAACGCCGTGAAAAATACGTTTTAAAGTAAACTTCTACAATGCGAAGATCTATATGCTCCATTCCTGGAGTAATCATCTACATAATTATGTGTATATTATTGAGATTCTACCATTGGAACGGACACGGTAAAACTATAATATACAGTGCACTCTTGATTATTCGGATGCTGGTTATCCGTGCCAAATGTTGACATTATATTTATTGTAAATTGTTTGATAATATTTTTTATGATTCAAAAATACTTTTATTTTCGCGTAAGTATGTACATGCATATTAGAATTTTCCACGTATATAAAACATGACTTCACATGCGAGAAAGAGAAATCATGCATACATGTTAAAGCTTTAAAAAAAACGAGAAAACCTAAATCTTGGAAAATAACAATTTAAGGTAGTGTATAGTGTAAGAGCCCGCCGAGGAATTTGGGTTGGGCAAGTCTGATAGACAATAGTTTTACGGTAATGATAAATTATCCATTTTTTATTAATTACCATAGTTTGGACTATCCATATTTTTCAATTATCCGGGCCTCTTCTTCCCAGCATTAGCACGAATAATCGAGAGTGAATTGTATATTAAAAATTAATTGATTTGAGTTTTTAGCAGTTGCTTTTTTAATTTTTGTAAATGGTCGCGAATGTGGAGGATTCGCATGGTATGAAGACTTATCTTAACGTATTTTTTTTTCATAAAGATTGTTAATTAGTTGTGAATCCCGCTTTTAAAGTTTAACTAATGCAGCTATGAGATTTTATTACATTACCTCCACCTACTTATTTACTTGTAATTCATTTCAACAATGCTATATTTTAATAAAACTACCCACCTGATTTTTATGAGTTTCTCGAGTGTCGCAGAGGCGGCTGCTTCCTCAACAAGTATTTTTTGAGGATTCTTTAAAAATATGTTTAACTCCAGGCCCTGTAAATTAGATGGCCATTGACTAGAGCTTCTAGTAAACATGTGCGAATTCTATCTATACTTTATTCTAAGATTCCAGCACGCAGTTGGCTTCATAAGCTACACTGCAATTAAAATATATGAGTCATCCCGATGTAGCCAATCGTTGGAGACTAGCCAGCAAAGTGCATATCCCATCCAGCGAGTGTAGGTAATTATAGAGTGGTTATGCATTCGGTTAAATTGCAGAGTACATAAATAAAATGACTAAGGTAACCACACTCGCAACTACAACGCATATAATATAATATTATATATGCCCATAGAGATTATTTGCCGGTTAAATTTGTAACACGTTTGTACATTAAAAATAGCTTCCAATAATTAGTCAACACATTGTCTCCCCGGAAGTGCACGTTTCACAATCCGGTGAATGCAGATTCAAATCCCACGTCTGTCGGATTTAAAAAAAAACGAAAGTGCAAGACTGGATGCCCATTGGGTTGAGCAATTGTGTCGTGAAAAATCATCTGCCAATACATGTATTCTTATTGCGGAGATCCATATCCGAAGATATATTTTCACTATGGAGATCCATATGCTCTACTTTCGGAATGGGCATGATTCAAAAGAAATACATAAATGAAAACTTGAGTTGGTAATAATAACGTTAGTATTTACTTGGGAGAAATTCATTTCCCGGTTCATGGTCTGATGAATTAAATTTAACATCACATATTAGTTAGATGTTTCCATACTGTCAATAATTATTTCGCTTGTGACTTCATTTATAACATCATTTTATCAATTAGAGATACGTCTTGTATGTGACAATGTAACGTATGGTAAATAGTATTGATTTTCATACGTCGAAATCGAAAATAACATTGTCAATCCTATTCTCATGATATACAAATTTTGTAGATACATATTAAAGAAGATGTCGTATTTTTCCATCAGTGGAGACTTACAGAACCCATCTAAATACAGCTTGAAGCCAACGAAAGTGAGTGGTTACAATTTCGATCCGGCTGTGGATTAATCCACGGTACGTAACTGCTGGAAAAAGTGTACCGAGATTTTAAGACAGTTTGGTCACCTCTAGTAATCAAAAATAATATACACTACGAACTTAATTGCATAATAGCGCATGAATCTAAGCGTGATGTGTCGTTAGTTGAGTGAACTGCGGTTCATAATCACATAACTTCCTAACGAGCGAGTAATGGAGACGCAGGCATTAATTCGCTGGATCAAAACGATTATATTAATCAAGCCGGAAGGATTATAAAGAAGTTACGCTTAATTTTTTAAATATTTTTTTCAACCTTTTAATGCTTACTGTCCGGATGGACAATGGTTTCATTAAACCAACCTCTTCGCTCATCTCTATTCTGAGCTTTGTTGCATGACTCCATTCCTGTCAGTCCACAAAGCACTCTGTCTTCTACCAGGTTAAACGCCAACTTTTCCAATCCTTCTTACTAATAACTTAAGCCAAGATATTGATTATTGACTTTAGAAAGGCGAAAGGACGTAACCGTCAGTTTTTTCAAAATAGCTTATTTTTGATGATCACAACGTTTTACCAAATGGATGCAAAAAGCAAATGCCTGCTAAATTTAAATTTAGCTTTTAAATTTTGAAAAAATAATAACCTGTCAAATTTGCGACCAGGAAAATGGCTTCTACCACGTCAATTTTATCGGTTTTCCTTAAATAACATTACATTCATATCATATTTGGTAAATATAATAAAACACCAGTTTTAGTATTCGCGCAGTTCTAGGGTGTATCTATTTAATTTTTGCTCAAAATCATTAAATAGACGTTTTTTGTGATTCCTGTAAAATTTTCTCCGTATGGGTTATGTCCTTTTGCCTTTCTAAAATCGATATTAATTGCTATTTCAACAATTCAATAAATACGTGCTCTAGCAGCACTCAACAAGTATCAGACTATTAAAAGTAACTAACTGGATCATCATTGGGCGCATTATTCAATCACCATGCCTTTGGTCTTCCCGGCGAATACCACAGTATAAAGAACGTGAAAAAAATAGTGCGAATATCCTGACACGAAGAAGTATACGAAATCTTACTTGAAGTGTCCTATGGTCTGATTTAAAATGAGAATACCTGTCCTAGTTATACATATATCTGATAATAGCTGTCCAAGTTTATCAGAGAGGCTGAATTTTGACTAGTAAATTAACTACTTAAAATTTAACAGTGATAATAAAACAAGGTTGAATAAAAGTCCATTTCGCAATAGGTTATATGAGACGGACAAACGGATCTTTCTTTAACGTGAAGCAACTTAGTCACACCCAGCAAATCATGTGACAGAAGTCAATTCACCCGTCGTGTCTAACATTTTTATTTTACACAAAATAAACAGAAACCTGTTGAGTAGATATGCAAAGTTACGCCAACGATAGACGCAATCAACTGTCGGCGATGTGACTCACGTGCTATTATTTCTTATTAAAATACGTAAATATGTAAAAGCGTACAGGCTCGACTTTTTATGGAGATTTATCAGCGACACAATTAGTAATACAAATGATCCACATTTAGATGTATTCAATGTTGTTCAGGTTGTGTTGCATTGGATTCGAATGGCCTGTTTCAATTTGCGTTATTATTTGAATCAACATTTACTTAGAAATCAATATTCAATATTTGTTTTAACTTCTAGCTTCATGAATAGGTAAACGCTTAGAATGGATACATTATTTCCACGGCTCAACTATGATGCTTTGTGGAACAATTTCATTTTTGTGATCTCAAATACTTTTTGTCGTTACTCAAATACGTTACTTCTTTCTCCATATTAGCTCCCCATATGGAGCGTTTCGACTGTGGAAAGGAAAAAATACGTAAGCCTTAAATTTTCAAAATAGATTTTATTCGATTATCACAATGTATACAACTTAATACACGTTCTATCAAAAGGGTGTAAGCTGAAAATGTCGAAATAGTGTCTAAATTTAGCTTTTAAGTTTGAAAAAAAGATAGCCTGTGAAATTTGCGTCAAGAGAAAGGACTACCACCTAATCAATTGTATTGATTTTTCTTAAATAACTTATTGAATTAATATCATATTGAGTTAATAAAACACCAGTTTCATTCTACATGCGCTTCATGTTTGTGTCTATAATGTTTTGACTTAGGCCCAAAACTTCTAAATAAACGTTTTTTGTACCTCCGGTAAAACTTCTTCTGTTGGTTACGTCCTTTTCCCTTTCCACAGTCGATATGGTAACCACGCGGGGCCTCCTGAATTTTCTGTCACCCAACATTTACTTTGAATTCCCTCAAGCCATGTCACCATCGCTTAAAAATCCCAGAAAACGACAAAGTAAGGATGTAAACTATTAATATCATAAACGATAATCCTATGTGATGTCAAGACGTATTCACAATTTAAGTTTTTAAGTTAAATGCCAGTAAAATGTGTGTTTTGTGCGCCATTTCTGTCTATTTATCAGAACTTTACTTAATTTTGATCAACTAAAAAAGTTTTTGTGGAATGCCTTCAGTCTTAATCGTGGTGACATTTTTACGACGTATTCGATGGAGTAAAGGGATTAGCATGATCTGGAGGAATGCAAAGCGAGTGAGTGGCAAGCAAAACGTTGTGGCCATATCTACCATTTAATGAGCGGATGGTAAGACAAAGAAGTGTTTGAGTGTCTTACAATAATTATTATGCCCAATCGGCATAGTGTGTGTTGAATCCGAGCCCTTCGGTCATTCCGATTATATTATATAAAATTTTAACGTCGTATTTTATAATTAATTACACAACTATGACCGGTTCACCTAACTACCACGAACAAAGATATACTGAGAATAATCATATTTTTTGGTCCACAATAAATGCAAGGCTCGTTAGTTTGAGATCGGATTTAGTTACGCCACAATCAAATACAAGGATGAAAAATACATACATATTCTATAAGTTTCGCTGGTCAAGGTGCACGAGTTTTTTTTGCTCATTGATATGTGCGGGCAAAAAATCTGTAAACAATTCAAAGTCTATCTCGCATACCCACATGATAAATATTACGAATTTCAGTATGATTTATTTTTTAGCAAGTACGTTATCTAATCAATTGCAAATGCGTATCGTTTTTACGCACGTTTCTTTTGTCAAATCGTAAAATTACTTACTATATAATGTTTTTATGGAAGCTCGTTATTAAGTTTAAAATTTTTAACCATATCCGCTTTGAAAGTAGAGAATATGGGTCTACGCAGTGCTAAGATGTTCGCTCCGAAGGTGGAGTATATGGATTTCTGCAATGTGAAGATTATTTTTTATGCGATTTATACGTGGTTATTAACTATTTTGAAGTAATCAAAAAAATTATTTGCACCATGTCGATTTGAACAAATTAAAATTTTTTTTTTAGTTTAAAGATTTATTACTGACGCGAAGTTGAACTCAGCACCAGAGAGTTAGAGCAATATACTTAGGCGTATAGTAGCATAATTTAATCCATTATGTTATACGGAGTAGTATCCAAACATTTTAAATATTGACAAAATGCCGAAAGTGTTAACTTATTCAGTTCGTCATGAACGAAGCGCACTAAAAATACGCTAAGGTTACATCTTTACAACTCCACAACGTATCATTTCATCATCTCCACATTAGAACCTCGATATGGCGAACTAGTGCGGATAAAGATGTATCCGTTATATCCGAAAGCCCGGTAAATAAAAATGGTCTTCCGAATTCATTTTTATTAAAATATAGTTTATGCACTTCCATCCTCATTTTCAAAGACAATAAATAACTTTATCTGCTATTTCGCTTTCAGGTGTGATACGATACCCTGGGTCATCATATATACTTCTAGACACTGTAAAACATTTTCTTCGTCTACCTCTTCAGGATTATTCTGTAATCAGGAACCTAAATTTATGCCGGAATCTTTGGCATCAAACAAATTCTTCCAACCAATTTTCAATGTTTTCACTTTTACTTATTTGCGGATAATTTGTTCGTTATATCCGAAACCTGTGTTACCGGGATATGTCATGTCGAGATTCTACTTATGTATATAGAAATGCAATAAAAGTGAATTAATTAATAAATAATGAATGCCAAGAAAAACCTAATAATATACTTTCATGTGTCATGCTTGAAAGATAAATATACAAAGATCAACACTGAAATTAGGCTATGCATCATACGACAAACTTTACCGTGAATTACGTTGATCTCGTTAAATATTACTTAAATCAATTTGAGAATGACAAACAATTTAATTATACATGTTAAATGTAAATTATTAACAAACATTAAATACTATTTGAACACTAATTTTTGTCAACAATTCATTATCTACATAGCATTCATTATCTTAGAGGATTTTCCAATGACAATCCCATCACATATTAAAATGAACTAATTAATATACCATAATGTAATATGATTAATTCGATGTAACTACACAAGTTATATTATATCTGTATGAATAAAGAAAAACCCTGTTTGGTTAAGATATTTTTATTTTAGAATGAAAGTAAAGCCTTTTTATAAATAATCATTGCCATTTACACTGAAATATGTCACGATATTGATAAGAAAATAATTAATAACACTGATAGGTCGTTTTGCTATTAGCCGGTCGATATATTAGTGAAATATATTGCTTATTTCTACCTTTGGATGATATGATAATTTTCTTACGACGAAATCAGCAAGACGACAGCAGGACACCACGATCAGGATTGAAAGAAATTGCGAAATAAACAGATTCTTTCTATCGCACATCGCTAATATATCATCTGGTTGCAAAACAACTTAAAACTGTTGAGTATAATGGTAAATGAACAGATTGGCAATTTCTCATGGAATGAAACTTTATCATTCATTTAAACAATAGAAAAAAACCACGAGGAATCCATCGATATATCACCAGATATCACATTATCATTTTACATCGTTATTAGATTAAATCTGCTCCGGTAACCCGATTATTTTTATTTCTTCTCATCATATGGCCATCAGAGTACTAATGTGATAAGATATGATGTGTTATATCGTCTCGACTTCCAAAGTCTACATTTCATTCTTAATTATTTATGACTTAATTCTAGATAAGCAAAGAACGTTTCGAAAATATATTTTTTTCAAAAAAGGTGTGTCAATTTTAATTGGAGTGATAATAAAAACATAAAATGAACCCGGAAAAAGTTGTATAAAAACTTAATTAACATAATGATTTGATGAAACCAATAAAAACCTATATTAGTGTTCATCAACAGGGCCCTTTTCGGCCTGCGATTAGTGGAGAAAGTCAACACAGAATTAACACAGCAATGTTAGTAAAAGATAACAGAAGAGAGATGTAGAATCACTATTATACGAATGTCAAGACTGAATGACAGGGAGGTATCAGCAGAAGACAAGTTTTTGAAGGGGAAAACACCTCGATGCAATAAAATAAGAAGTGGAATTTGAGAACGGTGAAGAGACGTGATTACTAAGATTCGGGTTGTTTCATAGGGTAAAGGTAAGAGAATGTGTAAATAATAATAAAAACATAACAAAGAAGACAAGATGAGCAATACATCAAAAAAAACAAAGTGTATTTTCGATTATTCGGGTGCGAGTTATCCGTGCTAAATGTTGAAATAAATAATTGAATTAAAGGATTTTTTACGATTCAGCAATAACCTAATTCACCCTTAGTTTGTAAATGCATATTTTCAAAAAAAAAGAACAGTAAATTTCCCATGGATAAAAAATATTTATAATGAAGGAAAAATTTTGTTGCTGCGAAAGCTAAAAAAAAACAAGACAACATAAAACTTCCAATGAACAATCTGTATTGGGCAGGCCACAACAGGCCACGACTGACAACAAACAATATTTCTTCGTTAGTGATAAATTATCTATATTTCATATATTTACCCTAGTTCGGATTATCCGTGTTTTTCGATTTTCTGGGCCCTTCCTCCCCAGCATTAGCACGCATAATCGAGAGTACACTGTATTCGAGAAGAACAGCCGGAAAGAGAAAGAGCTGGATGTACAATAGATATCACACGTATGAATATAACACTAAGTCTTCTTAGTGCAAGGTTTTATCCACAAAGGAGTTTTTTTTTATCTCAGACAACGCGAACAAGTTGTAGAAATGGCAGATGCATTTTTTCCAGTTTATATTTTCGAATAATACCAGAATGAAATCCATAGAAACTTAGATTATTTGTTATATTTGTAAATATACCACGTAAATGGCTCACAATTTTGACTAGCCGTATTTTGTGCTGTACAGCTCGGTCACCTTTATTCAAAATAATATCCTCTTAGCATCTACTGCGGGAGATATAACATTGGTCTTCCATATGGAGCATACAAATAATAGAAATAACAAATATGTACAGTAACTATTGCTTACTTCATTCGAACCAAAGAGAATCAGTCTAATTTTTAACCTTTGTCCCGTGGCGCTCAACGAAATTATTAACCCGTAGATCGCCGTAAGCACACATGTGCGCTCTACGTAGACGATCGCCA